>AWWV01010757.1:0-28642 GCA_001974805.1 Corchorus capsularis
GCTGACGTGGAATAGCCACGTCAGCAAATCTAACGGCCGTTACAAAAAAGGACTAACGTGGCTCATTTTTGAAATGTAAGGGATTAATTTGTCCCGAAAAAAACATAAAGAATTATTTTGTCCCAAAAGCAAAACATAAGGGATTTTTTTGGGTATTTAACCTTAACCATAAATTTGATTTAGGGTAAAAGAAATAAATATACAAAAAGAGACTCTTTGTAATTTGTGTTGTACAAATACTACAAGTAAATACAATAAAGTTTCCCTCTACGGCTTAGGTTTACCTCAACAACTATGTCAAGCATCTCATTAAATGCTCCCATTTGTAAACGACGAATCGACAAACTCAGTTTCCCATATCATCAGCATATAAAAGTTTTTCTTTTCTCCATCATACCCATGTTCAATGTTCAAAGTTATTCAAACTCAATGCAATTTTGTAGACTTTTGTCCCATTTCCTTCCCTGTTTTCATATTTTGGTCTATATATAACATCAATTTTGTCCAATTCTATCCATTTCCACTACTTGATAATGTATACATAATTAATAGTATAAAAATATCCTTCATCTTCATTATTTTTTTTAATTCCTTTAATTTTCTTTCTGAATTATTAGTTTATATATATATATTGACAAGGCATGAGCAGTGGTGGGCTCTGTATCATACTAAAAGCAAACACCTCCAGATCCAACTAACTCCAAATGCTAAATTTATTTTAGAGAGAGAGACTTGACCAAGTATTGCTTTACTCAGTTTAAAAAACCCTTTCTTCAAAAATTTTCAATTCTCAAGAGAATTAACTCTCTTATATACAGTCCTCTCTGCCTTTGCAGCTTGCTTTTATATAATGTTTCTATTGTATCATTAAACTTCAACTGTCAACACTCACAGAAAAAAGAAAAAGAAAAAGAAAAAACCAGTTAACAGATTTTTACAGCTTGTTTAAGATTGCAATAAAAGGTCCCATCTACTTCTCACAATTCCTCTCCAACTTTCCTCTTATCATTACTCTCTTTTCTTTTCTTCTTCACTTGCTCTGTTTTCTTCACATAAACTTTCTTGTAACACTCTGTTTTCGTTTATTCATTTTCTTGGCCGTAATTGAAGGCCAAAATGACACCTCCGGGTTCATTATCCGGCAATAATAATAACCAAGATAGTGATATTGATACAAAAAAGAAGAAAGAAGAAGGGTCGACGAAGCAGAAGAAAGTTCCATTGTTGAAGCTGTTTTCGTTTGCTGATTTTTACGACTATGTGCTCATGGGGTTGGGATCGCTTGGTGCATGTGTGCATGGAGCTTCCGTGCCTGTCTTCTTCATTTTCTTCGGCAAATTGATAAACGTTGTTGGAATGGCTTATCTTTTCCCTAAGGAAGCTTCTCATAAAGTTGCCAAGGTATGGATCACTTTTGTCCTTTTTTCCTTAAAAAATTGAGTAATCCACCAATATTTACTCTTCCAAAAGTATGGATAAAAGGGTTTTAATTTTTGTTGTTTAATGTTTTATCAACGTGTTAATAAAAAAATCATGGGGGTTCTGACATTTGACTTAATTTAAGTTTTAACTAAATCTTTCTTGCATTCCTTGTCTTTTTTTGGCAGTACTCGTTGGATTTTGTTTATCTTAGCGTGGCTATTTTATTCTCCTCTTGGATAGGTATATATCTCTCTGCCTCTAGGTGAAAAGTTTCTTCATTAATCAAATTTTAATTTTAATTTTAATTTTGATAATATATATGTGTTTAATTTCCATAATTAAGTTGATGAAATGAATAATTATAGAGGTGGCTTGTTGGATGCATACCGGCGAGCGACAGGCAGCAAAAATGAGGATGGCATATCTAAAGTCTATGCTAAATCAAGACATAAGTTTATTTGATACCGAAGCTTCAACTGGAGAAGTCATTTCCGCCATTACAAGTGACATTATTGTTGTTCAAGATGCCCTTTCTGAGAAGGTAATTAATTAACTCAATTACATTACTAATGTTTAATTAAGACAAGAAAATCACAAACTTAACTAATTAAAAAAATGCTGTAAACAAGATTAGGGTAATGAGCAGATTGACTTCACTAAGTGAATTACTATAATCTGACGCAGCTTTTATGTATGAGCGGTAAGTGCCAACCTAACTTGAAGTATCAAATAAATGAAAGGGGGTTGATTTTGCCTTTATAATTCAATTAATATTTTGTAAGCAAAACTGCAAAAGGACTTTTGCTAGCATTTATAAGTCGGTTGGCTGTTCGGTGTGTTTCTACTCATGGGATTTTTAGCCTTTCTGACAGCTGGTATAACAGGGCAAAGAACTGTAAATTTTTTCACGTTAAAGCGTTTAAGTTTTTTGTTTACTATTAAATGGGAGATTCAAACTTCAAAGGTGAAAAAGGCCAATTTGGGTATAGTTTGATCACTTGTGGGAAGGGACAATGTGCCGAGCTAGGGTTGAGTACAAGTAGGAAAGTTTTTGGCTGTAATTATTTAAGTTGCCTGACTTTAATCAGCCTGCTGGCTGGGCATCAATGTCTCCTTTTAGGGTGGGAATCCTAATTGCTCAAGGACAAGGACGTTTGTCAGCTATTTATTGCCCTGTTTCTATAATTTTCCTTCAAGCACAAAAGGAAGAAATACAAGTCAAACATTTGGGTTTGAATGTTTATTATTTTAAGAAAGAAAATTCTTGACCATTTATTAGGGGAAAAAGGATTTTTGGGTTTTAATATGGCGTTAGGGTTTAATTTGAATGTGGTTAATGAAATGGCAGGTGGGGAATTTCATGCATTACATAAGCAGATTTATAGCAGGATTCAGCATTGGATTTGCAAGAGTATGGCAAATAAGTTTGGTAACATTATCAATAGTTCCCTTGATAGCCCTTGCTGGTGGCATTTATGCTTATGTTGCCACGGGTCTTATTGCTCGAGTTCGACACGCCTATGTTAGGGCTGGTGAAATTGCCGAAGAGGTCAGTCATTTCATTTGTTAATCTTTACTTAAAAAAAAAAATGGGTTTCGGAAGACTAATTATAAAACCCCTGCTTTACTGAATTTATAATGCGTGATGATTTTCAGGTGATTGGGAATGTTAGAACAGTCCAAGCATTTGCAGGGGAAGAAAGGGCAGTGAAATCATACAAAGAAGCATTGATGAACACTTACAAATATGGTAGGAAAGCTGGCTTAACTAAAGGTTTGGGATTGGGCTCTCTGCATTGTACGCTTTTCCTTTCCTGGGCATTGCTCGTTTGGTTCACAAGTATAGTTGTTCATAAGCACATTGCAAATGGTGGGGATTCTTTCACTACCATGCTTAATGTTGTCATTTCTGGCCTGTAAGTTTCTTTCTTCTCCTTTTTGGAAGTCTCAATAAAACCCCATTCTAAGGGACATTTTATCGAACATCTGTTAAATTTGGTTTTGTTCTGTTGCAGGTCATTAGGACAGGCAGCACCAGACATCTCTGCTTTTATTCGAGCTAGGGCAGCTGCTTATCCCATATTTGAGATGATTGAGAGGAACACTATTAGTAAAACCAGCTCCAAAACAGGATATAAACTAGGCAAAGTGGAAGGCCACATTGAATTCAAAGATGTATCTTTCAGTTACCCATCTCGACCCGATGTAGTTATTTTCAATAGGTTCGGTCTCAACATACCTGCAGGCAAGATTGTAGCTCTTGTGGGAGGAAGTGGCTCTGGAAAGAGCACAGTCATATCTTTGATTGAAAGATTTTATGAGCCACTTGAAGGCCAAATATTGTTGGATGGCAATAATATTAGGGACCTTGACCTCAAGTGGCTTAGACAACAAATTGGTTTGGTTAATCAGGAGCCAGCTCTTTTCGCCACAACCATTAGGGAGAATATTTTGTATGGAAAAGATGATGCTAAACATGATGAGATAATGCGTGCTGCAAAACTTTCAGAGGCCATTACCTTTATCAATAATCTCCCTGATAGATTTGAAACTCAGGTATGGTATTCACTTTAGCAGGATCTGATCAATGTCTTGGTAAAGCATTCATTTTGGCATTTTCAGACAGATACCAAAGCAGAATCTAATAAACAGAAATATTTGGTGTGGATTTGCAGGTTGGGGAAAGAGGAATACAACTATCAGGTGGACAGAAGCAAAGAATTGCAATATCGCGCGCAATAGTGAAGAATCCATCTGTTCTTTTACTTGATGAAGCAACAAGTGCCCTTGATGCAGAATCTGAGAAGAGTGTGCAGGAGGCACTTGATCGTGTGATGGTGGGACGAACAACAGTTGTGGTAGCTCATCGGCTTTCTACTATTAGGAATGCAGATATTATAGCTGTTGTTCAAAGTGGGAAGATTGTGGAAACTGGCAGCCATGATGAGCTTATTTCAAACCCTCACAGTGCCTATTCTTCACTCGTACAGCTTCAAGAGGCAGGATCCTTGCAACGCTACCCTTCACAAGGGCCTACTCTGGGTAGGCCACTCAGGTAGGCTATGATCATATTCTTACATGCAATGCAATTCAAGTGAAGAATTTATCACTGAAATATTTTCTTTCTCCCATCAGTGTGAGTTATTCACGAGAATTATCCCGAACAAGGACAAGTTTTGGTGCAAGTTTTCGTTCCGAAAAAGACTCTGTACTCAGCCGTGCTGCTGATGGAATGGATACTGGGAAGCCATCCTATGTTTCACCCAGAAGACTGTATTCAATGGTTGGACCTGACTGGTATTATGGGGTCTTTGGCATTGTCACAGCACTAATTGCTGGAGCTCAGATGCCTCTATTTGCTCTTGGGGTTTCTCAAGCTCTTGTAGCCTATTACATGGACTGGGAGACAACGTGCCGCGAAGTTAAGAAGATTTCCATCCTGTTTTGTTGTGCTGCAGTTATTACTGTCATTGTTCATGCCATTGAGCACTTATGTTTTGGTATTATGGGAGAGCGACTCACTCTTCGTGTGCGCGAAGCAATGTTTTCTGGTAATATGTGAATCTAATTAATGATAGCAACCATTTGAAATTGTATGGTATTTCATGTTTTAATCTTGTCCTTATGTCTTTAAATTTGCAGGCATTTTGAAGAATGAGATTGGGTGGTTTGATGACCTTGACAATTCAAGTTCAATGCTTGCATCGCGTCTAGAAACTGATGCAACGTTTTTAAGAGGTGTAGTTGTTGATAGATCAGCAATTCTGATTCAGAATGTAGGTTTAGTGGTTGCTGCCTTTATAATTGCATTCATCTTAAACTGGAGAATCACACTTGTTGTCTTGGCCACCTATCCATTAATCATAAGTGGTCACATTAGCGAGGTTTGTGTCTTTTCTTTCCCAACATTAATTTAGTTATATAAACACCAAATTTAATGTGGAATGTGGGATTTTACTGATATTTTTCCTGTTATTCAGAAATTGTTCATGCAAGGGTATGGAGGAAACTTGAGCAAAGCATATCTAAAAGCAAACATGTTGGCTGGTGAGGCCGTCAGTAATATTCGAACTGTTGCTGCATTTTGTGCTGAACAGAAGATACTTGATCTTTATGCCCGTGAACTGGTAGAGCCTTCAAAGCAATCATTCAATCGCGGTCAAATTGCAGGAATATTCTATGGCGTTTCCCAGTTCTTCATCTTCTCATCTTATGGCCTTGCCTTATGGTATGAAACTTTAGCTCTTCAATATTTGTCCTCCTCAGCATTTTCCAAAATATGGGTTTTTGAGCTAAATTTGCTAACATTTTTGCAGGTATGGTTCTGTTTTGATGGGTAAGGAGCTGGCAAGCTTTAAATCTGTCATGAAGTCGTTCATGGTTTTGATTGTAACGGCATTAGCCATGGGAGAAACTTTGGCATTGGTTCCTGATCTTTTAAAAGGGAACCAAATGGTGGCATCTGTGTTTGAGATTATGGACAGGAAGACACAGGTTGTTGGGGATGTTGGAGAAGAACTAACAAATGTCGAAGGAACAATTGAACTAAGGGGTGTTCACTTTAATTATCCATCAAGGCCAGATGTTGTAATTTTCAAAGACTTTGATCTAAAAGTTCGTTCAGGCAAGAGTATGGCACTCGTGGGGCAAAGTGGGTCGGGCAAGAGCTCTGTGCTTGCTCTTATTCTTCGATTCTATGATCCAACATCTGGGAAAGTGATGATTGATGGTAAGTTTGTAGTTTCATTCGAAAAATCAGTTTATTAGGCTTTTTGCCCCCAAATTATGGGGACAAGGACAATTTGCCCCTAAAATAAAATCGAGACGATTTGCTTCATGAAGTTTCCAAATTCAGGACAATTTGCCCCTCCGTCAGGGAGTTCAATGTCTTGAATTTTCTTGGGTCACAGTGTTCTGAATTTGGAAATTCAAGGAGTAAAATGTCCTGATTTGGAGTTCAGGTGTAAAATGTCCTTGACGCAATAATTCAGGAAAAGGCTAATAAGCCTCGAAAAATCTCAGCTTTTCTTATCTTTTTGGCCATCATTAATAACCAAATTTACATACTTTTAACAGGCAGAGACATCAGAAGGCTGAAGCTGAAATCTCTTCGGAAACACATTGGCCTAGTTCAACAGGAACCAGCTCTTTTCGCCACATCCATTTACGAAAACATCCTTTATGGAAAAGAAGGAGCTTCAGAATCAGAAGTAATTGAAGCAGCCAAACTTGCAAATGCACACAGTTTCATAAGTTCCCTCCCAGAGGGTTACTCGACGAAGGTTGGTGAAAGAGGAGTGCAACTTTCCGGTGGTCAGAAACAAAGAGTAGCCATTGCTCGAGCTGTTCTGAAAAATCCCGAAATCTTGCTCCTTGACGAAGCCAC
The DNA here is from genome assembly GCA_001974805.1 of Corchorus capsularis. NCBI lineage: Eukaryota > Viridiplantae > Streptophyta > Magnoliopsida > Malvales > Malvaceae > Corchorus > Corchorus capsularis. The sequence goes on from AWWV01010757.1 coordinate 6,809, forward strand.
CAGTGCTCTCGATGTCGAGTCAGAGCGCGTGGTTCAACAAGCGCTCGACAGATTAATGAGGAACCGAACAACAGTCATGGTGGCACATAGGCTTTCAACTATTAAAAATGCAGATCAAATATCAGTTATACAAGGGGGAAAAATCATAGAGCAAGGGACTCATTCTAGTTTGATAGAAAACAAAGATGGTCCATATTTTAAGTTAATTAACCTCCAGCAGCAGCAGCAGCAAGAACAATAGGGTTACAATGTCAATAAGACAATAACTACAGGAAGAAACAGAGATTACCAGGACAATTTATGCAGCTGCTCTGTTTAATATCTTAGCTTATTTATAATTTTTCTCACTAAATGTGTATTTATATTTTAATTAGAGCCATTGTTTCCATGGGAAGAAAATAATTGATCACATTGGCATTTTTTTACCATTTCTTCATGCTTACCATGAATATTATGACCTCTCTGTTGGTTTTGGAGAAGACAGAGGGAAAAGCAAAGAGAATTGACTTGATTCTTCCATTTTCAATACTTGTTCTTTTGCAAATTTTATATTCATTTCATTTTGGTCCGAGTAAAAGGCTGCTTTGGCGATTGGGATTGGTTGATCAGCCAAGAAATTGCAAATTAATACTTACAGGAGCAGTTGAAGACTGCACTTTATTGGAATTACAACTTAGAAAAAAGTATACATTGAATTTTCGTAGAACTTAACAAATTAACAAGACGATACAAAAACAACAGGAAAGTGCCAAAACTGCTAAATTTTACCTATACGAAGAGAGGAAAAGGTTTGAACTTTGAATGAAATAGGGAAGCTGTGAGTAACTTGAAGATTGGGTAAGAGCTGACATTGCTGGTATGAGGGAAGCAATTTTATATAAGAAAGCAACTTGTTAGACCTGATATTTCCTGGCTATTTCTTAATCCATTTCTTAATCAAAATTCAAAAAGTATGATAATGACATCAATGTTTTGAATCAGATGCTCCTTGCACCTAGATATAAAACCAGGTCCATTTCGTCTCAACATCAACAAAATTCTACAAACAAATTCTATTCCTTAACGCGAAAGGCGGTTCTTCTGCCATCTGATACATTGAATTTGATTATAACTTTTGCATTAGCAGAAATGGGAAGGTCTCCTTGCTGCAGTGATGATGCCAATGTGAAGAAGGGGCCATGGACTCCAGAGGAAGATCAGAAGCTGATTGATTACATTAATGAACATGGTCATAAATGTTGGAGAGCAATTCCAAAGCATGCCGGTTTGAATAGATGTGGAAAGAGTTGCAGATTAAGGTGGGCAAATTATCTAAGGCCTGACATCAAGAGAGGCAAATTCTCCGAAGAAGAAGAGAGAATCATCATTAATCTTCATTCTGTTCTTGGAAACAAGTAATTCTTCATCTCATGCTTTGTGTCTTTGATGATTTTTTCATTTGTCTAAGGTTAAAATGTCTTAATTAAGCTTTTGTTTTTAACTTTCTTATAGGTGGTCAAAGATTGCTACACATATTCCAGGACGAACTGATAATGAGATAAAGAATTATTGGAATACCCATATCAGGAAGAAGCTTCTTAACATGGGACTCGATCCAAATACCCACAAGCCAAGAACTGATCTTAATCATCTTTTAACTCAGTTGCTTTGTGGAGCAAATTTAGGTAACTTGATGAATCCTTTGGACAGCAATGCTCTTAAACTACAGGCTGAAGCTGCTGAACTAGCTAAAATTCAACTATTGCAAAACATGATCCAAATCCTAAGTACCAACAACAATTTCTCAAACTCTTACCCAAATTCTGTCTATGCCAATTTAGTAGCCCCATTAATTCCTCAGAATATTCAAACACCTAGTGATTTTCAGGGGGCTGCCAATTCATGGGAAAGTTTTGAAGGTGAATTCAAGCATGAAAGCCCTGAGTTGAGTGATAATAAGTGCTTGAGCAGTTCCTGTGATTCTCAAACTGAAAATTCATTTTCTGCATTGGTTGCTGATTCCTCTGAGACTTGTTTCATGATGAACCAAATGGAAAACAATAAGATTAGTTCAAATCAGTGCAACTCACCCATCTCAGAAGACACTTCTATCTTCCAGGCTTGGGAGAAGCTATTGGATGATGAAAATGGCAGTTCCTGTTGGAAAGATATTCTAGAGTAGGTCTTCCTTTTTTGGATGTTTTGCTTCATTAATTTCCCTTTTAGTCTTAATTACTATGAACAAAATCAATACTAATTATATGACTTACTTGTTTATATTCTTTTGCAGTTTGACATCGTCGTCATCATTGCCCATGGAATGGTAGTGCAGCTTTTATCAAGATTTTTATTAAGCATATATACAAACGCGCTAGCTGATGAAGAGATCAGAAATTAATTTGATTCAATTTTCCTTTCATTTTTAGCAATTCTTTCATTTACTTTATTCATTAAGGGAAGCCTTTGATTTGGCTACCTAAATGTGTAAAGACACATCAAAATTCAAATTATTTTTGTAAACCTTTTTCCATGTAATTGCTATTTATTTATTTAATTTGATTTTTTAAAATGATTCAAGTAAGAAAATTATATTGCGGTGATCCATGAAGATTTGGAACTTTCGGCATGCATTACCTATATACAGCCATTTTTTAATGCATATGAGCAACAGACCCAATAAAACAATTTCCTACTTAATTAAACCAGATCAATTTAAAAAATGGTACTTTTTCACCTTAAGACAAATGTATATTGTCTTCTTTATTGATCAATTCCTATTTCCCAGTTAGAATTGAACTTTCCCCATGGAATCTCCAATGTTTCTAAGTTCCTCTTGGTGCAGCATCCCATGGAAAAAGTGATGAGGACGAATTAATACAAGTTTAGGAATAGGCATGAACATTAAATCATTGACTTAATACCTTTTTTCCCATTGAACATGTAGTGTTTGGACGTTTTTGTTCCCTGAATTTCAATTTTGGACAATTTGTCCCCTAAACTTCAATTTTGGACATTTTGTCTTCTGAATTTCAATTTTGGGACATTTTGCCCCCTCAACTAATGACACCGTCAAGCCGCTGACATGGCATAGAAATGCCACACGTCATACCAACCCGACTCACGTGATATTGCCACGTCGGACAAAATGCCACGTCAGCGGCTTGACTGTGCCGTTAGACTGAGGGGACAAAACGTCCAAATGCTATAAGTTCAAGGTGGAAAATGGTACTTAAGTCTTAAATCATTACAAATGCTTCTTTGATGCAGCAGAAGCAATGAACATCTGGCTGATTGTTCCAAAACCTTTCAATCGCCATCTTTCTTGACCAAAACCCTATTTTCAGAACTGTCCATAAATATAATGCTGCAATAATATTCTTGGACTCAAATTCACAATTGCCTGCAAAAATCATCCTGCAGGACGAAGAATAACAAAAAAATGATGAGAAAATTGCTTCCAAAAGTGGATTTAATAAACCCTACCAGGGAAACACTAAGACAATTATTACTGTGGCTAATAAAACAGCTTTGTCCACTCTCTCTGTTTCCAATGGTCGCGTATAGTATACTCAAAACCCCCAATGCCTATGATCAAAGCGAAGCCATATAACAATCCCCAAAATAATATTGTTGCTACAACAACGATTCGTTTTTCTTTGAACCGATCTTCCTTTCTTCTTCTTTAATTAATTATAGTTTTGTTTATTACTATGTTTTACTGAGAATTTTGGTGTGGTATTCTACAATTCCACCCCACCCATTCTGTTTGTTTTGTTTTTACTCTTTACCTGCCTTTACCCTGTTAATTAGGTTTCGCGGTTCCTTATAATTTACTAAATATATCAGTTTTCTATGTTATTGGTTCTCTTAACTAACGAAATCCCGGAATGAAGCCAGCAAATTCCTGCTGAATTCCTGTCTTGTTCCTTACGATATTCATGAATCTTGTTCATTAAAAAAATAAAGAGGCCCTTTTTTAAATTTATTACCGTTGGCAATAATATATATTTTACAACCGCCATAAAATTTAAATAAGCCAAACCCAAAGATATATAGCTTTTCATGGATGTTTCTTATACAAAAAATGAGAAGAGACGAAACTATTAATCAAAAGCAGGTTGTACATATTTTATTAATTACTTGTTCACTTTTCGTTTTCATTAAGGATATCTATCCTAGTCCAAAGAGACAGCATGTAGACCTTTTGTTTCATAATTTTTATAATAATTTCTAGTTGGGAGTTGACTGTTGTTTTCTTCTTGTCGTTTTAATCATTGAAGTCCAAAAGGTCCTCTGTCTCATGATTCCAAGTTTCGTAAGAAACAACTTCCCTCGATTAATTAAGGGCGTAATGCCCAAAATCCCCCTTCACAATCACACATTTTGCCTCCTAATTGTTTTTTTCAACTTTGCCCTTGAAGTATATATGAAATAAAGGACATTTTGCCCCCTGCCGTAATAGAATTCAGTCATATGCATGCATGTGACTATTGGGTCTGTTAACTCGAGATTTTTTGCTGACTTGGAATTTCCACATACTTGTGTAGAGGGTAAAAAAAGGTTGACATGGAACCCACTTTTAACTGGCGTGGAAATTCCATGTTAGCAGACAATCTCGAGTTAATAGCCCGTTAGTAACGTGCACGCACGTGACTAAATTTTGTTACGGCAGGGGCAAAATGTTCTTTTTCATAGTTCAGGGGCAAAGTTGGACAAAAAAAAATTAGAGGGTAAAGTGTCCTTTGTCTGATACTTCAGGGGAGATTTTGGGCATATTAAACCATTAATTAAGACTTATAATTTGGCAAAAAAAATTAAGCCTTAATAATAAGTCTGAACTTAGAAATTTTTTCATTATTTTACTATCATTTTCTGATTGTTATATATTATTGTTATTATTATGTGATTAATTTACCCGTCTAATATATTATATATAAAAGTTCACTTGTCAAACAAGGTATGAGATAAGGAAGTTGAAAAAAAATACAGCAGATCCTACTATCCATGATCCGTATCTCTCCTCATTGACCCTGCAGCTTGGGTAGTTTAATTTAGATTTCAACCTTTTGATGTGTATAAAAGACCTACCTCTAACAAAATTAATCAGGAAAGTCAAAACCTGCCCGATTGGGATTATGAATGCAATAGGCATTGTCAAACAAGCAAAAAAATGCAGTATATATATTGATATATATTTATTTAATCTATAATATTGTGCATTTGATAAATCAAATAATAAGGTTTTAATCTGCTCATGCATTAATACGGTAATCCTTCTGTGTGTATATACATATGTATATTTTAACTGAAATAATTAAACTAATATATGATAGTAAAGGTTTTTAATTATTTTTCCTTTTATGATCACAGGAGATCAGGAATAATGGTAGTTTAGCTTCAAATTGTTTTCTACAAACAGGTTAATCAAGAGCTTAACACATGTTCATATTGGTTGGTTAAAAGTTTGGTTGTGCCTTGTGAAGTTAGAAAATCGAATTAATTTGACCAGTTTAATCTCTATGGCAAGTAAATAAATTCAGTAAAAACATGATAGCTGAGCTCATTTTTTTGGATTGAGAGATCAATTTCACAAAGCAAAAGTTCTAGTCTTCTACTCTTCTGCCAATTATTCCCAAACAACAAGAAGCTTAAGCTGAATATCTCATCTGATCATGTCATATGTGAAACCTCTAATAATCTATATTTCACATTTTGAATTTTGATCATCTTTTTACTCTTTAATTAATTATATAATTTTTTATTACTTTAATTATAGTTTAATATAAAAAAAATCTTAACTAATTACAGACACAGAGTCACGTTTCTACTCCATTTGAGTATCTTTTAGTGATAACTAACTTTTTACTTTGATTGGTCATCTTGCTTTATATAATTATTAGATCACATGTTGAATTTGTGTAGTAAAAGGAAATTACATGTTGAATTTGAATAAATTCAAAGTTTTGCGGAAAACTTATAAATAGAAATGAGAAGCCAGGTTGGAATTTCATAATTAATTAAAGGACTAACTTAAGGGAGAGGGAAAAAAATTAAGAATAATAAAAAAAAAGGCTGCGCTTTGGCTAATGGTTGATCTACCAAAAACAAATGGGAATTAGTATGCCAAGAGCAGTTAGAGACTGCTGCAGCTTTTAGGGATTATATGCGAACATTGAACTTAGCTGAATTAATGATTCAAAATGATGTCAATATTGCTGGAAAGTTGACAAAACTGCTGACAAATTTGATGAGGGCACAATTATAAGATTTGCAAAGTGCAGATTTAATTAATTAAAGATTAAGGAAAGAATGAATTAGTAATTAAAACTAAAAAATAATAATTAGGAAGCTACTCAGAATCTTTTTCAGGGCCGAAGACCTTATCATTCCATCTGGGGGAATCAAAAGATTAGAATATATATGCATATACGAACATATTACATATATGCTGAGGCATGCATGCAATATTACTTATTAATAGATGATCACATTAATCTTGATTATCAACCTTGGGCACAGATCTCTCATGGCATAATGAGAAAATTAACCAATAGAAAATCAAATTATAATTAATTAAGAGGAGGAATCAACTATACACCTGATGTAAAACAGCTTGTTTTACACCTTTTCTAACTTAATCTAGGATTAATATTTTTAAAAATCAACCGTTGGATTTAATACTCTTATTGAATGGATCAAATATGATAAATATCATTCTCTTCCTATATCATTTTATTCTAGCAGTTTGGGTACTTCAGTCTTAAATGGTGACTCTTTAATTCCAATGAGTGTTTTTTTTTAGTAATAATTCCAATGAGTTAGACGCTATTTCATTATCATACACAAGTATAGAAAATTGGAAACCCCTAGCTTGGACTTATAACTATTTTACTAAATTGCATCAGCGTTTAAATATGTCTGATTTGAAAGAGAAGTTTATATATAATTAAATTTTCGCACACAAAATATGATCATTCCAGTATCCGGGTTTTCATAATAGTACAATATATATTTGCAATTACTTTATATTTATATCTATCATATATAATTTCATAGTAATAAAATGTGCTTAAGCTTCCATTTCCATATCCAAAATTGTTTGAACCTGCCCCGCAGATATAGTATATAGTTTGAACTTTGAAGCAAATATGGGTCAACTCTTTTTATCGTATGCAAGTGTCAAAATCACAGCATTTTGGCTAAGATTTATTGTTGGCCAAAAAGAAGGCCGTCGTGTGACACGTGCTTGCCAAAAAATTCAACCCCTTAGCCAAATTTATCCTTCCATTAAATTACTAGATTTAACTTTTACGTACCTAAATCTGGTTTCTGGGTTTCTTCTGCTCAAACAATGCTAATAGAATTATGAGCAGCTGCCAGGTTACTTCCCTGTCTTTGTCTTGTTGTGGAAACTATTATTTTAATGCATACTTAACCTTGACATCATTTGTTTTTCATTCACGTAAAATGCACCTATAAAACTAGCTGCATGTCATGTTCCCAAACTCAAAATATCCCAAAACTTCAATTCCTTTTGTCAATTTAATCAACAACAAAGTATCCAATTTTTTTTGGCAATTTTGCTACCCGATTGATTCTTTCAATTTTTACTAGTAATTCCTAACCAGCTGCAAAATGGGTAGGTCTCCATGCTGCGCAGAGGATGCCAACGTGAAAAAAGGGCCATGGACTCCAGAGGAGGACGAGAAACTCCTTGATTACATTAACAAACATGGCCATGGAAGTTGGAGGTCACTTCCAAAGCTTGCAGGTTTAAACAGATGTGGTAAAAGTTGCAGACTTAGATGGACTAATTATCTGAGGCCTGATATTAAGAGAGGAAAATTCACTGAAGAAGAAGAGAGAGTTATCATTAACCTTCATTCAGTTCTTGGAAACAAGTATATTTTCCTCTCAGTAATTTTCTCAAACACTTAACATACAAACGAAAAACAGGCTTCTAATATAACATGTTTGATTCATTGTTTTTGCAGGTGGTCGAGGATTGCTGCTCATCTTCCAGGAAGAACAGATAATGAAATCAAGAACTTTTGGAATACCCACATTCGAAAAAAGCTTCTCAACATGGGAATCGATCCTCAAACTCATAAACCAAGAACTGATCTCGATCATCTTATAAATATTTCCCAGTTGCTTTGTGCTGCACAATTAGGCAACTTGATGAACCCTTGGGACGCTAATGCTTTTAAAATTCAGGCCGATGCTGCTCAGTTAGCCAAAGCCCAACTTTTGCAAAACCTAATGCAAATCGTGAACACGAACAAGCTTCCAAACGTTGATGCCATTTCCGGGTTCCTTGGATCCGAGAATATTAATAATCCTAACCCATTTCAAGGAATTATGAATATTGGAACAACCACTTTTTCTGCTAAAGAACAAATCCCGGTGGCTCAGAATGTTCAAAATAACGGTGGTGCAAATGTAATCCCTCAAACAACGTCGTCAAGCGGTGGCTATCAGGCTGTGGAAAACCCATGGGGATATAATTATCAAGGTGGATTTAACTATGATCAAGGCCTCGATATGAGTAATAATCAGAGTCTGAGCAATTCCCCCGAACCAGAAAATCAGCTTCCTGAGTTGGTTTCAGGATCCCCTGTGGCTTCACCGGCAAACAAGAACGACGCAGCACCAGACTCCGCCGTCTATGAAGCTTGGGAGAAGCTAATAATGGAAGATGACTGGAAAGATATCCTAGAGTAGGTTTTTCGTCTTCGTAAAATAATCTATATTCTTCATTCATTTTCATTTCTTTTTTGCTTTTGTTAAATTGAAGAAGCATATTTTTCTATTTCTAATAACTTCTTCCTTGTTGCTTTAATTTTACAGCTTCACCTCATCATCCTCATCACCGGTCGCATGGTAGAGCACCATTTCCGGCAGGATAACATATTGCAGAGAATTACAAATATTTTATTCTTTTTTCAATTTATTATAAGGTTTTTCATTTGCTTTATTCATTATAGGAAAGCTTAATTAATAAGCTACCTATGTGCAAATTGTAAAGACATTTTTAAGCCTACACATGAACATGTACGCTTAATTAATGTATAAGTTATATATACACATAGCTAGGCTTTGAGAATTATTTGGTTTTTTTTTTCCCTTTTCAAATATCCGATCTAGTCATTAAGTTTAAACTTTTTGTAATCAATATAGGACAATATTCTGAGATCAATAAAGTTCATTGTATTGATATCAATAATATAGATTTGGTGTGTGCTTTGTATATTGTAGTTTCATTTGTGAATTATTTCTCATGCATGTATTTTTTATATGAAAAAAAAGATAGTATATTATTTAGATTTTTTTTTGAAAGGCAAGCAAATAAATATTTAGAATTTTAGATAGCAATCAATCAATCCCAGGACATAGAAATAAATTGTTCTTAATACAGATGAAATAGAATGATTCTTCAAAAAAAGTAAAATAGAATGAATGTATACGTATATATACAAATACAGTAAAATCTCTATAAATTAATAATGTTGGGACCATGAAAAATTATTAAATTAGAGAGGTTATTAATTTATCGAGTATTAATTTATGGAGGTTATACTGTAGCAAATTATGGAAATAGTTCTATAAAATGATTTTTTTTTTTTGAAATTCTATAAAATGAAATTAATGTAACCCTAAATTGCTCAAAATATTCCATGCGTACGTATATATGTGTGAGCATGTGACAGATCAAAGTATAGTAATAGTAGAATGTACGTGAAAAGTTGCATGTATGGTCCTCGTTAAAAATTTAAAATAATAAAGGTGTCAATTCAACAATGTGACTCTGGCCAAAAAAAAAAAATTCAACAATGTGACAGCGTATTCTAAATATATAAAGAGAATTTTCCTCATTCTATTGGGTCTTCCTCAGTTACATCATATGATTAATTAACAAATAATAACGAATAATACAAATGATCAAATTTTATTGGTATATATACTAATAGTAAAATTATTATTCAGTTTTGGAAGTTAGTATTTGGATTAGTCACTAAAAGTCAAGAATATTAGTTGAATTGTTGCCCTTTAGGTGAGATTATTTCCGTCGGATATAAGCCATTGACTGCTACAAAAACCATCACCAACCAAATCCACCCTGCCCTAGCCCCCTTACCCCAACCTTTGAGTTCAATTATGCAAACTGTCACCACGACCAACCAAAGCCACAGACCTAGGAATTGAATTGTAACTAAACAACATAATTAATTATTAATATCTACTTTATTAGAACTAATAATTCTCCGAAATTAAAATTAATCTTGAACTATATAGGAGGGGACATCGAAATTGCAAATCATGAGTTTTGGGTTTTTTGGGTGAAAGAACAGATAAATAAGGCATTGGGCTTTCAAGCCTTCAATTAAACGAAAAGATTTGGTGACTATGCTTCAACTAGAAACCGAGCCATTTCAGCGAGGCCCAGAAGCCTTCTTTTCCAAATTGGCTTCAATAGTTATCGACATATCGTTGCAATTTTGTACCAATTGGGCCTGCTCAAACGCTCTTCAATTGAGCCCAAGCTTTTCCTACTTTTATGAAAGGCTAAAATCTCAATTAGGGCCCTAAACTTTGCCAAAATGGTCAAATAAGTGCCCAAACTATGAAAAGGTCAAATTAGTGCCTGAACTTTTCGATTTGGGTCAATTCAGTCCAAAATGTTAGATTATAAGTCCAAAATGTTAAATAATCCAAAACATTTTGGACTGAATTGACCCAAATCGAAAAGTTCAGGCACTAATTTAACCTTTTCATAGTTTACCTTTTCATAGTTTGGGCACTTATTTGACCCTTTTGGCAAAGTTCAGGGCCCTAATTGAGATTTTAGCCTTTATGAAATCATTATTATATTTCATATTTGCTCCTTTCTTTTTTCTTTTTTTTTTTTGGGCACCAATTTCATATTTGCACTTCTGATTCCTGCAAACTTGGGAATTAGGATATGTTTAAAGAGAGGAAGAGTGGGGGAATATTGCAGCTGATTGCCAAAGCCGATTGTACTCTGCAGTCTGAAATTGGGTTTCTCCCTTTTCCCCCATAAACATGATTAAGAGCAAGTTGCCAGAAAAAATGATTAAGAGCAAGGTTTTTTCCCTCTGTTTTTTTTTTTTTTTTTTATCTTGTGTCAATATTGACATTCAACACTCCAAGTTTTCAACATTGAAACTATTTTCAAATCATTAGGATCTCCATCATAAGCATATATGTACTAAGAAGAAGAATATTTCTGCATAGTTTAACTCTAATCACTATTTGGAAAAGAACATCATAAAAATATGAACAGAGAAAACACCAGACAAATTTCCACATATAGGCCAACAACATCAACAGCATGCACAGTTCTTAAGTGGTGTAAATAGACAATCCAATTCCACCAATGCAAATAAGAATCAAGAAAAAAGCTGAATCAATGCTCATAATAGGTAAGTAAAATTGAGATGAAACTTGCTATCATTGAGAATAATGAAAATGGCAAAATTCACTGACTAGAAGGAGCAAAACCAGAACAATTACCAGGCAAAAAGAAAAGAAAAGAACAATTAATTAAAAGCCTCAAAAGTACAACTTAAATTCCCTAAAACATCAAAGTATTTTGAAAAGTACCTATCTTCAGAGCAACAGTGACAGAATATACATGATCAAACGTTGAACACCATGTAATTGTTGTCAAGAGGCTACAGTCTAAACTCAAAAGAACCCAACCTACTTATTTCACTGCTATACCAACTGGAATCTAAAAATGGAAAAATGTGCCACTCCCCTCTGTTTCCACAAGCCAGCACCAGAGTCCCAATCCTTGACCATGGAAACCAATTTCCCTACAAAGCTGAGGTCAAACTGGAATAGATGTCTCATTCTCTTCCCCATCACTATTGATCACCATTTTCCTTGCTTCTCCTTCACAACTAAGCACAGGCTTTTCTTCAATCTCTGCCACCTTCTCTTCTTGGCTAAACCCATCAACCACCAAATCCCCTACTTTCCTATTCATTATATCACAAAAGAAATCACTCAAAACTGTTTCATACCCAGGCATTTTTGCATAACCCGGAAAATAGTTAATGTCAATAATCAGATATCTGTTTCCAAATCGGTTATCCCTTATCACATCAAAGTTAAACAAATTCAATTTCATTGCCTTCCTCAAACCCCTAGCAATATCAGTCATGAAACTCTGCGGCGGCAATTCTGTATCTTCCAAATGCATCAACTTATAATACTTGTCATCACTTTTCTCATGAGTAGCCAAATTGGAAACTTGAGAAAACGATAAAGACCCTTCTAAGCTCTTCAATTTCTCTTCCAAAACATCAGGCAAAGATTTCCTTTTAACGCATTTGACGTAATCCCCAACCACGTAAACCTTAAAGATCACCCCTCCGTGATTAACAAATTCCTGCAAAACAATCGGGGGCTTAAGCTTGTTCAACCCATCGTGGTTAAAAACCAGAGCCATTTTGTGTGATTTGGCGCTTCCATCAGCCACCAAAGGCTTCGCAATCACCGGGAACTTAAGGAATTCCCAAGCCTGGGTATCGAACAGGGTTTCTTGATCATAAATCACAATCTGTTTAGGGATCCCAAAGGTTTCGCTTTGATTCTCGATCTTGAGCTCAGAGACCACCTGGAGCATGGAAATCCGGTTGTGGAGCCGTTCAATTGCGTCCGGATAATCGATGATTACAGCATTAGGATTTTTAGAGCGGAAATCATTGAGCTGGCTCCTCCAATCCTCGCCGTACAATTTGTGTAGCACGCAATCGAACGGCCCTTGGTCGACTAAAGGACGTTCTCTATCAATCTTAACCAGATCGATTCCTCGAGATTTCGCTTGATTCACCAATGATTCTCGAATGAAGCTGTTCTCTTTCTTGGGTAGAAGCGCGTAACCAATCTCAAATCTTCTCCCCTCCCCCGCCATTGCCCTGATTCTTCTTCTTCCTCCTCAATTATTTCCCTCACACTTGATTGAAAATCTCTTCTTTTTCTTCAAGGTCTGATTTCTTGATTCAGAGAACGAAATATTCCGCTTCTTGATAGTCAGATTATCACAGGAACCAAACAAAAACTCAAATTATGATTCGTGGAAAGACTCGAAATTTTGGAATTTTTAGAGTGGGATTTTCTTCTTTTTCTCAATTTTCAATTTTAGTTTCTGGATATTTTTCTTATTTTTGGAGAAAAAAAGGAAATAAAAATTGGGGGAATTTAAAAATAAATAATTGGATAGCGGAAGTTATATATATGCATCTTGTTTCGACTAGGGTAAGAGGAGGAGGAAGGTGATAAAGTAACCGGGGTTAGTATGCAAGTTGTACACGTGGCATATTCTTTTCAGGTAATATATGCGGATTCGCGCCGCACAAAAAAAGGTAACGCGTGGGAGGATTAGATGCATCTAGAATGGACGGTGATGATTGGCTGTAAAAGTGACAGGTAAGTCATGGTCAACGATTGATTGAAATGATGTTGAGCAACTTTTAGGCTTTGATGAATATATTTTCTGTGAGAAAAGAAGAAAAAAAAAAAGGAAGAGAATTTGGAAATGTGTGGAATTCTATTCAAAGCCAAAAAGCTTATTTATAGCTTTTGAAATTAAAAGCAAAAATAAGAAAAAAATAAAAAGCTTAGAGCTTTAGCAACATTAAGATATTGATGATGCATTGGCCTCCACTTTACATAGTTTTTTTTTTAATGATGTGACTTGCTAACTTGTCTTTCATTTTGGCACACATTTTTAGAGGTAATGTGGATAGCACATGTGAGTTCTTTTGTTTTCTTTTTACCTCATTCTTTTTTGTGAAACATATAGTATTCAATATTTTTTTTCATATATTGTATTTTTGTAAAACATTATTAAGGAAATCATATATAAGTATGAAATAATTGACTTCTGGACTTAGGTCATAGCTATCTAAGTGTTGAGATTAATTAAGGTTATTTAGAACTTATAAGGTCAATTTTCTCGTATTTTTCAAAGATATGCTGGAATTTTTGGTCCTTGACTCACTAGTGGTAGTGGGTCATACTCATATATAAATCGACTGTTGAAGTTAATTTGGGAGAATTTGCATGTCTCCATAGGGGAAAAAATATGATGATAGAGTCCAAACTAAAGTAATTATTATACATTAATAATGAAAAAAAAAAAAGAACATGTCATCACTTATCTATTTATATTCCTAGATGATCTCTTCAAGTTATTGTCTATGATTGGTATCAGAATTCAGAAATCCTTCCAAGTATTGCTTATACATGCAAGTATTAGATTAAATAGTGGTGTATTTAACTATTTATCATATTTATAAATAAAATGATAAGTACAAAACGAAAAAAATAAATAAAATGATAAGTACAAAAACCATTGAAAATTATATATTGATATTGAAATCAAAGTTATATTAAAAAAGTGGGTTTAAGTCCATATATTAAAAAAGTGGGTTTAAGTCCATAAGTGACAATAATAATTGACTCGATTAATTTGTTCTTTATATGCATCATCCATTTATTATATGTCGTCTGCGCCTACCATATGATCAAGGTTCTTTACTTCTTTTGGCCTTTTGGCAAAGAGGAAAAGGGATTGAATCCTTTTGAGGCCAAAATGAGCCATTGAGCTTCCCTTCCACTAGAAAATGGTTTATTCAAGTGTTTCGGATATAATGTAAGAATATATATAATTTAGATCCGGCAATTCGTGTTCCGTGTCGTGTTTCGTGTCGTATAAACGTGTATAATTTAGGAGTATATGGCCAAACACGAACACGACACGAATAATTAATCGTGTTATAGTCTTAAAAACGTTTACGAGAACTGTTTATTAGTCGTGTACACGACACGACACGACTAAACACGATTTTTTAAACGTGTAACCAAAAACACGACAAGACACGACTAACACGAGTTAAACGTTTTAACACGAATAATTTAAACATGTTAAAATTACCAAAATCCCCCTAAAACATTTATAAAATTACACGATGTTAATGATTTTTTATTATTTTCAAAAGGTCAAAGTGGTATTTTACTTTAAACAAACATATAAAGTTATAAACGTTTACTACACGTGTTATCGTTTTAGCAGTTAACGTGTTGACACGGATGACACGATTAACTAAACGTGTTATCCGTGTAACACATCGTGTTAGCCGTGTTTTATACGGTTATGACACGAAACACATTTTCCCTTAATCGTGCGGACACGATTAAACACGAAACACGTTAAGCCCAAACACAAACACGGTAAAACCCGTATCGTTCCGTATCGTGTCAGAAATTGCCAGGTCTAATATAATCAAAAGCCATGAAGAGACCCTGATGGGAGACTCAACCAGCATAACCAGATACGCGATGCGGGTCGGATCCGAATTAATCAAGGTAAAGTCTCCGGATGGGATATCAAAAAAGCCATGAAGAGACCCCTCAAATTGTCTTAAAAAATTGCATTATCTTCTTGCTTGCTTTTGCAAAGCCACATTTTATTTTTTCCTTTTACTCTTTGATCAGGCCATCCAAAATGTCAAGTGTTTTTCCTTTTTTTATTGTCGGGGAGATGAATAAACCCCTTAAACAAACTAAACCCAGATCGCGAAAAAGAGAAGAAATGGATCTTCATACCTCAGAAGTTGAAAATAGAGACCTTTTTTTTTATTAAAAAGATACCAAAATTATTATGATATTTAAAGGGATTACTAAATACCGTCCCATTTTTGCTATTCACCGTCCTACTTTTTAAACATTTGCCCTTTGCCCTTTATACTTTTAACACTTTTTATACTGAACCTCCCCACTAGGACGGCTCCACCACGGTGGAATCTGCCCTTTGCACTTTTTACACTGAACCTCCCCACTAGGACGGCTCAGCCATGGCAGAGTCGCCCCACTAAGACGGCTAGACAATTTTTTTTAAATAATAATTATTTTTTTTAAAAAAAATAACCGAGCCGCCCTCCTGGGGCGGCATGGGTCATCAGTCTTAAATTTCCTCAAAAATTGCATTTTTCTTAAATCGTCATCAAAATACGGCATATTATCGTTCATTTTTCTTAAATCGTCATCAAAATACAGCACGTTAACGCTATTTTACATTCGTGATAGTTTAAAGATTTCATAGATAATCTTAGAAAATGAAGCAAATGGCAAAAACATAAAAAATGGGACCATAAATAGTAAAAATATGACGGTATTTAGCAATTCAGTATCCAAAACATGCAGCAAACACAAAGTCAAAACTAACAGTAGTATTAAGAAAAAGAAAAGGATTCGATTGGCTTTGATTTGAGAGGTTGTAATCAATCTCAATTTAAGTAGATACATAAAATCTGGTGGTGACATTGGCATTTATATATATATACTCCATTTGATTTGATTTTCCCACGACCACTTGCTCCTCCAAATTGAGATTGAGTGGGTGTTTTGTTTTGTTGGGTCGTGTGGGTCAGTTTCCCCCTTGACAGGGAAATATTGCTTTGACGTTGTATTATTGTGATGGGCTGTTGGCTTAATCACCTTCTCCATAGCATAGAGCCATAGACATTAGAAAGGCCTTTTTTATAAGTGCATAAAAATAGGACTTGAATTCGAAAGCATTTTCCATTTCCATGAGAAACACCTGCTTCTTTGATGCCAACTCTAGGCTTCAAAAGTGCTTGTAGCCATTTATGCTTCTGATAATTCATAATTGAATGGACAAAACTAAAAAATGGCTCTTGACCTATACCGTAGGCTTTTTTGCCTTTTGGTAAAAACCCTTTCAAGCAATCTAAATGAGATTTTTTTAGGCATAGTATAGTTAATGCGAGTAATCGGCTAAATGAGCAAAAAAGTCCCTGAATTTACACCGAACCGTCAAATAAGTCCATAAACTTTTATTTCAGCCAAATAAGTCCCCGAACTTTTAAAAAAAGCCAAATAAACCATGTTCCCAAGGTTAAATGCTCAAATAAGGACTAAACGTTTTAAGATTTTCTCAAATAAGGATCAAAATACACAATTCCAACAAATTAGAACACATACTTGGCAAATTTTTACAAATTAGGGAATTCTTAAATGAAAACCAATGTTTCCCATTCATACACGTCAAATTTGATAAAAAAATGATATTATCATGTTAATTAAAAATCAAAACTTATTAATCAAAATAAATTCATTAAACGTAATATGATATAAAATTATCGTGTGCTTTTCATTTTATATATATCCCACACACTAGTATTAACTTATATTGTATCCAATTTGTAAAAAAATATTAAGTATGTTTTCTAATTTGTTGAAATTGTGTATTTTGATTCTTATTTGAGAAAATTTTGAAATGTTTAGTCCTTGTTTGAGCATTTAGCCTTGACAACAGGGCTTATTTGGCCTATTTTAAGAGTTCAGGGGCTTATTTGGCCGGAATAAAAGTTTAGAGGCTTATTTAACGATTCGGTGTAAGTTCAGGGGCCTTTTTGCTCATTAAACCGTGAGTAATCTATAGTATATTTGACATATGTTCAAGATTTGAAGAAAAATTTGATTTTTTGTACCATTTATCATATTTATTTATTCAAATGTTGGAGATCTATTAAAGTTTTAGAGGTTACCGCGTCTGGTCCATGCTTTTAAAATTTGATAACCTATCCTAAACTTTAGTAAAAAACAAAAACAAAAAGAAAAAGAAAGAGTTCTAAAGGTTACTGATATGAACATCATGCAAAAAACTTTCTCCCAAATTGTCTGCAAAACTCTTTTACTGTAAATTTTAATCTCAGACACTTTTTTTTTGTTTTTAAATTTGAAAAATGATGTTGGTATTACTATTATTGATGATATAAAATCATCAAGTGGGTAGGATTACAGAATATTCTATTAGTATATACATGGATTTATGGAAACCGAAAATAAAAGTAGATAGGATCTTGGTATATCCTAAATTCCTAATCATATATGAAATCAAAGCTTCCAAAATTGGCGCAAAAAAAAAAAATGGATCTCGAAGAATTTTTCCCCTTTTTATCATCTTTCATGGATTTTATTTAATACTACAAAGGCAAAAGGCCTTTGTGAAAGTCTTAAAAACCCACCAAGATCCAACGAGGATGCTAACTGTTCCCTTATTGAAGCTGCCAAGCCCTTTTCTGAATTACGTACTTCTTTGGGCCATAACCCATATAATATTTTTGCTTTGCTTGCTTCTTCCACTTCGCCATAAAAAAATAAATAATGGTTTGGCCAATAAATAAATATAATGGTATAAACCATTCTCAAATCCTGATTTTTTATTCAGAAAAATCCTCTTCAATTGATTAATGTGTATAATAACTATTAACTAGTATTAAAAAAATATGTAGTTTAATTAACGTTAGTTCATGAATATTTAGGTATGATTGGATAAGAGATAAACGGTAGTTTGAACTCGATCTAATTGGCATTCAATTCATTAATAAAATTTGCATTATTATCTTCGAAAAGGAAAAGGATTGATGATGTGGTCGAAGAAGGTACAATGACCGACATAAAATATTAATCACAACGAAAAAGAAAACACATTCGCATATGTAACTCGTGTTGAATTGAGTTGGACTTCTTAGCCTTTGGCATGGCGGTGTGGAATTTTCAATTTTGTATGACATCTTTGATCTTCTTTTTAAGAACAAAGTAAAAATACTTCGTTAGTTAGAATCTTTCATCTTTCTAGCCAATTAATTATTCTTTTATTGTAATAATTATTGCAATTAATTTTTGACTAAAGTATTATTTTTCCCTCTTGAATTTGTAGTGTTTGGACGTTTTACCCATTGAATTTCAATTTAAAACATTTTACCTCTTGAATTTCAATTTTGGGACGTTTTACCCTCTCATACTAACGATACTGTCAAGATGCCGACGTGACAATGCCACGTGGCACAAAAATGCCACGTGGGTCAGGTTGGTTTGACGTGGCAATATCATGTGGCATCTTTATGCCACGTGGCATTGCCACGTCAACATCTTGACGGTGTCGTTAATATGAGAGGGTAAAACGTCACAAAATTGAAGTTAGAAGATAAAATGTCCAAAATTGAGTTTTATGAAGCAAAATGTTGAAACGTTACAAGTTAAAAGGGGAGAAAGATATTAAGTCATTAGTTTTCTTGTTCTCAAAAACGAAAGTCTCATAAAGGTTAGTTAATGGAATGGATATGTAGTTGCTGATTTGCTCTAATCTTGGAGAGACAACACATTAAAGTTCAACCTTCCCTACCAACAAAGATAAAACAATAGTACTTTGCAAACATCATCCTTCATACGACCAAGCCAAATTGAACAAAAAATAAGATTTAAAAATGAAAAAAAAAAGAAAAAGAAAAATTGTGGCAAGTGTATTACTTGAATACATGTGTGAAGGGGCGAGACTTCTCGCTTTGCATTGAAATTATCGAAATGTCATATTCAAAGCAAATTGACAAAGAATTAATGGTAAATAATTATACTATTAATTATTATGAAATATATGTCGAGATGCGTGTGTTATTGAGGGGACCATGAAGAAAATGGCAGCAATGACCACGCCAATTTTGTAGAGGATAGCCACGATGCTTCTTCAACGTATAATTTTCGATAAAGACGTTACCATATGTTATAGCCTTTGGTTCACTTGATGATATTGATATCCCATATATTCCTTGTCCCTCATTCCTCTTTCCCCCTTTGTTTACTCAAGCTACACCCATTTTTCATGAAGTAAAAATGATGATATATATAATATATGATTATTTGGTTTTTTTATACCCCATCCAATATCTAAAGTTTTGTCCTGACTAAAGCAATTTAATACCATAATAATTATACACATCTCTTGCTCATAAAATTAAATTCAAGCAAACAAGAAACTTTTATTACTAGAAAATTTGTCCGAGTTGAGTATGGTAGAAAATTAAAAGTCTATATCATGATTAATGGGTTTTATTTTATCTAAAAAAAATACCTTAACTCTTATTTGGTGGCTAAATGCTCGATTTTGGGCCAAACGTTCACTGTGATGCTCGATTTGGGGTCAAACGTTTCAATTTGAACAAAAAAGGACCAAACGTTTTCGGACCTACCCAATGTGGGGCTTTTTCTGACGGAAATAGGCAAGTGTAATACACTTGCCGTTTAGAAGCGTGAGAGGTGAAATCTTTTTGCCACCTAGACCTGATTTAGCCATGTAGAAATGGAAAAACCACGTGGCTTTTTAAAATTAAAAAAAAAAAAACATTTCTCCTAACGGCATAAATTTAATAACATAAAAAAAATTCCATAGCAAAATGTTAAAAAAAATACAGCAATATCAACTCAAACCCAAATAAATTGGAGAAAAAAATCCAAATGATAACAATTCAAACCCGGGAAAAAAATTCCAGCCAAATAAAATGAAAAAATAACCAACAAATTAAGATTGTGTTGCTCCGCCTAATATACTGTTTTTGTAACACATAAAACATCAAACAGGCGAGGAACCAGGGATAAGTTTCATTTACCAGAACTTAAACTCAGGTAGCCTAGGAATGAATGGATTGAATTCATCCCATCGTAACTTCAAGTTCAGGATCGACAAGAGGAGACAAAAAAAAAAACCCCCAATTAACAAGGCAGTCTTGCTCTTGCTTGATAGTTTCCGCAACCTCCACCTGCACAAGAAGAGAAGCTTCTAGTTCTCTACGCAATTCTCGACATTCTTCAAGGTCAAGTTTTAACCGCTCAGCAATAGATTTCCATATCCACTGATTCAAACTCAAATTTCATGTCCTTCACAAATCTTCTCAACCAATTCAGAATTTGCTTTGTCCAAAACATTGCAAACTTCAGTCAAGTCTGAGTCGCTCTCAATCTGAGTAATCTTCTCTTCTAACTGAAGCTGAAGCTGGCACCTGGATGACTCCTCAAATAGTTCCTTGTACTCTGTCAAGTTCTTTCTGTCTCAAGACCCATCTCTCTTCCACCAAGTGATTTGAAGATTCAATTTTCCTCATTAAGAAGCTGTCCTCTCATGTTCTTCAGCCAGTTCATTGTCTGCAGTTTCTAAAGCATCACGACCTCTTGAAGTTTCCCTCTGAACCTTTACGCAAAGCCGATTCGTTTCCCTCCGAACCTTTACGCAAAGCTGATGCCGCTGATGCCCCATCGACTCCAAATCCCTCCATCAAGTACTAGCTCCTATACCCAAGAAATCAACTTTTGGTAGAACATAAAATTAGGGTTCATATTTGGGGGTTTTGGTTTGGGGCATTTTTTTGCTAAAATTCGAACAGTGAGAAGGTTTTAAGTAGGGAGGGAAGCAAAAAAAAAAGAAAAAGAAAAATTGTGGCAAGTGTATTACTTGAATACATGTGTGAAGGGGCGAGACTTCTCGCTTTGCATTGAAATTATCGAAATGTCATATTCAAAGCAAATTGACAAAGAATTAATGGTAAATAATTATACTATTAATTATTATGAAATATATGTCGAGATGCGTGTGTTATTGAGGGGACCATGAAGAAAATGGCAGCAATGACCACGCCAATTTTGTAGAGGATAGCCACGATGCTTCTTCAACGTATAATTTTCGATAAAGACGTTACCATATGTTATAGCCTTTGGTTCACTTGATGATATTGATATCCCATATATTCCTTGTCCCTCATTCCTCTTTCCCCCTTTGTTTACTCAAGCTACACCCATTTTTCATGAAGTAAAAATGATGATATATATAATATATGATTATTTGGTTTTTTATACCCCATCCAATATCTAAAGTTTTGTCCTGACTAAAGCAATTTAATACCATAATAATTATACACATCTCTTGCTCATAAAATTAAATTCAAGCAAACAAGAAACTTTTATTACTAG
>AWWV01010758.1:0-31759 GCA_001974805.1 Corchorus capsularis
AAACCCGGGAAAAAAATTCCAGCCAAATAAAATGAAAAAATAACCAACAAATTAAGATTGTGTTGCTCCGCCTAATATACTGTTTTTGTAACACATAAAACATCAAACAGGCGAGGAACCAGGGATAAGTTTCATTTACCAGAACTTAAACTCAGGTAGCCTAGGAATGAATGGATTGAATTCATCCCATCGTAACTTCAAGTTCAGGATCGACAAGAGGAGACCAAAAAAAAAAACCCCCAATTAACAAGGCAGTCTTGCTCTTGCTTGATAGTTTCCGCAACCTCCACCTGCACAAGAAGAGAAGCTTCTAGTTCTCTACGCAATTCTCGACATTCTTCAAGGTCAAGTTTTAACCGCTCAGCAATAGATTTCCATATCCACTGTTCAAACTCAATTTCATGTCCTTCACAAATCTTCTCAACCAATTCAGAATTTGCTTTGTCCAAAACATTGCAAACTTCAGTCAAGTCTGAGTCGCTCTCAATCTGAGTAATCTTCTCTTCTAACTGAAGCTGAAGCTGGCACCTGGATGACTCCTCAAATAGTTCCTTGTACTCTGTCAAGTTCTTTCTGTCTCAAGACCCATCTCTCTTCCACCAAGTGATTTGAAGATTCAATTTTCCTCATTAAAGAAGCTGTCCTCTCATGTTCTTCAGCCAGTTCATTGTCTGCAGTTTCTAAAGCATCACGACCTCTTGAAGTTTCCCTCTGAACCTTTACGCAAAGCCGATTCGTTTCCCTCCGAACCTTTACGCAAAGCTGATGCCGCTGATGCCCCATCGACTCCAAATCCCTCCATCAAGTACTAGCTCCTATACCCAAGAAATCAACTTTTGGTAGAACATAAAATTAGGGTTCATATTTGGGGGTTTTGGTTTGGGGCATTTTTTTGCTAAAATTCGAACAGTGAGAAGGTTTTAAGTAGGGAGGGAAGCAACATAGTTAATTTTGAGATCCATCTAACGGCTAACTTCGTTGGATCGGAGGATTAAAGCTTGCATTTTAGATTAGTTTTTGGACTAGATTTAGATAGGTTTTCTTCATGGTTTTGCTTGAGAAAGAAAGAGGCATGAAGAAGGGTTAAATCACGGCTGATGAAGCATGGAGCAACACAAGAAAGAAAGGTAGAATCTGCAGCGGCTATGGAGGGTTGGGTCGTGGAGGAAGACAATCGTGCGGGAGGAAGAAAGAAAGAAAAAAGAAGAGAAAAAACTAAAAAGAATAAAGAATAAATGAATAAATAAAAAAAGAGAGACACGTTACTTACTTGAAAATGCCACGTAGGATAGTTAGTTAGAGTTAACGGCGCGTGTACCACAAACCGTATTTTCCGTCAGAAAAAGCCCAATATTGAGCAGGTCTGAAAACGTTTGGCCCTTTTTTGTTCAAATTGAAACGTTTGGCCTCAAATTGAGTATCCCCGCAAACGTTTGGCCCCAAATTGAGCATTTAGCCCTTATTTGGTTGAGTGATAAGAGTTTGATATTATTTAAGTAAAATCTCGAATTCAAGACTTAAAATAAGAAAATAGATATTAATGCTATCATACATCTAATCTAATAGTAGAGTGTTGGACTCTAAATTTAGTGATGACTAAAATTCAACCATAACATCCTTAAGACATTAATAAATATTTCCCATCTTTGTGTCCAATGTGATAATAAATCAACCCAAACAAAGATAAATATTGAAAAAAGGTCGCATATGATTGTTTTATTTTATGTAACTTTCAAACAAGATTATAGCACTAGCACCACCATACATAAAACCCCTTATTTTAAGCAATGAAATTGATCTCTCACAATATTCCAATCCCAATTACTTGAAGCAAAAGCTTATAGTATATACCCAAAAAATGAAAGAAAATATAGGCTATTGTCATTATAGAAAAATATGTGGTGATGAGCATGAGAAATTATAATTCAAATGTAGCAAGTAAGAAAATTGGTGGATTAGAGTGCCCCAGCCCGGCAGCCTCCAAGGGAAGAAGTCCCCACTGTCCCAAAGAAGTGAGAAGAAAAGGACAAGGTGGGCAATTTAGGAATTTTAGAAAGAAAATAAACGAAAAATAAAATAAAATAAAAGTTTATTACTAGTAAAAACTAAAATGGAGAAGGTGGGGTGGCAATGGAGCAACATCGGGGAGAAGCACATGCTTCGGCCTCGGTTTAGTTGACGTAAGGCAATGATTATCACTCTGTTTTTGGGCCGTTCCCACTATTTCATGTGCTTCTCGTGGCCTTCACTATCTCTATATATTTTCCAACCATTTTTTTTCTAAACTTTTTTTTTAGAATAATCACTATCATTAATTAATAATCAAAGATTATAAACGTCGGAGAAATAGTCCCGTACTACACGATTATCGTACTAATACATTGGCTTTCCTATTTTAGTCCCGTACCACACGATTATCGTACTAATACATTGGCTTTCCTATTTACAAATTATCTCTAATTTCACTATGTATAAGTACCAACATACTAAATACACAAATAGATAACTCACAATTTTGTGAGAGTAGAACCCAAGATCTCATGGTCTAGATATACTGGAACTAAGAGTCCAGCACTCTACCACCAGGCCAAATGCCCAAATGACTTTTTTTTTTTCTAAACTTAATATACTAATAGGAATATAGTATTATTTTTTATACACATTTTTTACTAATAATTGACCTGACCAGCATGTTCTTTTTAGGTTTATTTATTTATTTATTATGGCTAATTTTTGTCTTCTCTTAATCCAAATGAGAAAAAAATATATTTGTCTTTGTGCTTGGTAAAAAGCTATAAATTATTTGACCCTAATTTCATGAATTATCAATAATATGTTAATTAATCTCCATTGATTAATTAATTTAGTAGAATTGACATTTTTATTTTTTTTATTATTCATGATAGTAGAATGAAATTGACATCTTTATACTAAATATTTATCAAAATAAGAAAACGCGTGGTAATAGAAAAATGTAAGATTAATTTAGGTGCAAAGCACTTTTTATTTATCAATAATGTCAAACAAAAGAAATGAAAAATAGAGAAGCTTAAGATTGAATCAAATCCCAAACGATTTGATTGATCATCTACGCATACTTAATCATTGTTAATCATCTCCTAATTTCCCCCTTACCCTTTACCTTTTTTCAGCGATCCCACTCAATTAATTTTTTTTTTTGAAATAAGAAAAGGGATGAAATCCAAATAACGTGGCAAAGCACCAGCTAATAATATAATAATAAAATAAAAAATAATAATTAGTCCTAAAAATACAAATTTGCTCTCAAAAAGAGAAGCTGACGAACCGACGACGCTGGTTTTTTTTAGTCTCATCGAAAAAACAGAGATACACCCAAATATTACTTCATTTTTTTCTTTCTAAAAGAAAAAAAAAGAAGGAATTTTACTAATTTATGTTTTCGTATTTTAGTTGGTTTTTTTGTAACGTTTGGAATTTAAAGGCTCTAACCGGAGAATATTCTTTCTCTCTCACACATTGTTTCAGACACTTTGGATAAAAGAAGAAATAGGGAAAGGGAGAGGGAGGGAGGCGAGGGAAGGGAAGAAGTGTTCCAAAAGGAAATTAAATCTTCTCCTCTCCGTCTTTCATTTAATTTAAATTTCTCTTTCTTTTTTCTCTCTGTTTTTTTCTTTTCTGAAGAATAAAAAGAGAAGAGAAAGGGGAAGGGAATTTGAAATCATTAGGGAGAAAATGGAAGGGAGAGAAGAGATTAAGGTACCCAAACCCAGTTTTCCTTTGAGCTTTTGGGAGGTCACGATGGCTTCAACGGTGGTCATGGGATTTGTTTTGGGGCTTATTGGCGTTTATTTAACCATGCCTGCTTCCGATTATAGCTTCCTCAAATTACCCAGAAGCCTTGAAGATCTTCAAATCCTCAGGTTTGCTGCTCTTTTTGTTTCCTATCCCTTCTAATTTTCTGGAAACCATGGGGGAAATTTTGCTTCTTGGTAATGTACAACAAAAAAGCTTTCTTCTTGGAAAATATTCTAAAGGAAAGACTTTGTTTTGGGGCTAATGTATTCTAGATTGCATCCATTTCATTGGACTGGTTTCGATTCTGTTGTCATGCATGTAAATTTTGTTTAAGTAAAGACTCTGTTTTGGGGTTGAGGAATGCATCCAATTCATTGGTATGGTTTTTATTCTGTTTGCATGCATGTAATGTTTATTATAGTTCTTTTTATCTCTGATTCTTCTCAGATCATAACAAGGTTAATGAGATATAGGATCTGTCTTGTTTAAAGTGGAGGTTGTTGTTCTTATTCTTTTTGGAATTCAGTACAATTAGATTAATTATTTTCCTAGGTGGAAGTGGAAAATGTGTTGGGATCAAGGAGTTCTGTATTTCTTTTCCAGGTTTCTTCATAAATGATTAAATCCTTTTTGTACCCCAAAGCCATGAGATCTAAATAAGCTCAAAAGTAGATAAGTGCAGCTGGAGCTGGTTGTCCCGGGGGGTGAATGTGGATAAAGGAAAGGTTATGTTTGTGTTCTGTTACATTAGCAAGGATTATTCAGAATAATTCTTTTGTGGTCAAGTGCTTAGTAATTTGAAAGAACTTGGTGAATATTTGTTGACTAGTGATGATTACAGAAGCAGACTTTTATTTGCTTTGGCCTGTCCTTAAGATGCCTGTGAGTGGTAATTGGTGATTCTGATAAGATTTGCTGTGAATCATGAGAGAATAACTTATTAACTTTTCTTTTCCCTACAGTTTACTTCTTAAAAAGTGCCAGATATTACTTCTCTCATATTATGTTTTATGTTCATCAAAATGAGCTCTTGTTTGATTGTTTTCTGCACAATGTATCATGTAGAGATCACCTTGAAAGCTACACAAGTGACTACACTTTACAAGTCTTGGTGGGATATTGTGTGGTCTACATTTTTATGCAAACTTTCATGATTCCGGGAACCGTTTTCATGTCATTGCTCGCTGGAGCTTTGTTTGGAGTCTTCAAAGGTGTAGCTCTTGTTGTGTTCACTGCCACCGCTGGTGCTTCTTCTTGCTATTTCCTGTCAAAAGTAATTGGGCGACCCCTTGTCTTTTCCCTTTGGCCTGACAAGCTGAGCTTCTTCCAAGCACAGGTAATTTTCAATTCTTTATCCAAGCCATCTTTGCTTACATTAAGCTACAAAGTGGAATAAGTTGTAGTTTCTTGTTTGCAGGTAGCTAAAAGAAGGGAGGGACTGTTGAACTATATGCTATTCCTAAGGCTTACTCCAACTTTGCCGAATACATTCATTAATGTTGCTTCGCCTATTGTCGATGTGCCTTACCATATTTTCTTCACAGCAACTGTTATTGGACTCATTCCTGCTGCTTACCTAACTGTCAGGGTATTTAACTTTGGACTTCCCCGTAAAAGTTGAATGTTAAGCTAGCCTTTTCTGTCTTATTTTGGTATGTCAATGAATATATATCCTAGATGCTCTTATACTTAATAATCTGCAATTCTCTGTTTACTTTGCAGGCAGGAATAGCTCTTGGAGAGTTACAATCGGTAGGGGATCTTTATGACTTCAACTCAATTGCCACTCTTTTCCTTATAGGGGTTGTTTCTGTCACACCCACTCTTATGAGCAAGACCAAAACATAGCATTTTGATGGCTGAGCTTGCTTGTACATGGGCTTTGATCTCCTGGTAGCCGTTTGGGTTGCCACGACTCTGTACAGACTAGCATCAAATAAAAATGCAATGTGCTGCTGCTACTGTTTCGCAGGGTATTGGAATTCACACTGGTCGAGCTGATTTTGAAGATGGTGACCTGGGAAGGTGTTAGTCATCAAAATCTTTGTCATGAATTGTATTTGCTTTAACCAATCTCAGAATGAGCCTGTATAGGGAGAGGAACATGAAAGAAGTTGGGGGGAAGGCTGTTGTTTGTTTCAATATCAATTTAATTGGCTGGAATAGTCTTTCTATCTTCAGAATCTGTATATCCATTTTAGTAGTTTATAATCAAAGATCATGATCTTTCTTGGTGTTGTGGAATTGTGGCCTCTAGTGACACGGTTTCTGTACTTTGTGCACAAGATACCGATAGTTTCAATCTCTTTAATGTCTATAGCTTTGAAGCAAAGTTTTATTAGAAAATCTTCGGAAGCAGGTTGATTGATTTTCACTCTAATTAACACCTCATCACCTTAAGAAACAACATCTTAGGTGGACAAACATGTCCTTCGCTCCAGCCTATCAAGTATTAACACTTGGGTACACGCCACACTTGCAGTGTTTCTTTTTTTTTTTTGTGGAAAAAAGATATTTCATTCAGCTTGGTAGAACATTACATTCACTTTGCAATACATCCAAGACTAAAGTAGGGAGTTCTTCCATCCAAATGGTTTCTTCTTGTAAGGAAAAACCATAGCTTGCCAAAGCATGGGCTGTAGTGTTTCCATCTCGACCAATATGGCTAAAAGTACAAGAATTAAATAAAGAGCTATGTAACTTGATTTCTTCAATAAAAGTGCCTATCGGGGAGAGGTCCTGTAGTTTTGAGCTCAGCTTCTTTATGATTGTCAAAGCATCACCCTCCAATATAACGTCTTTGAAACCCATATCCTTGCTCCATTCGATGGCTTTAAGCGCAGCTCTGGCCTCTGCAGCAAAACCATCCAGTACATGCTCAAATCTGCCTGCCATAGAACCCATCACCTGACCATTATGATCTCGCCCAACAACACCGAAACTGCCATATTTTGAAGCGGCATGAAAAGAGCCATCAAAATTAATTTTAATGACTCCTCTCGGTGGTGCTTTCCACCTCACTTCATTCCCAGCTTTCGGTAAGGGTGTCACCGCTGCTTGACATCTTTGAAATTCCAAAATGAAAGCTCGAATAAAATCCACAGTGTGAGTTGGATTTCTGCGCACCCCTTCATGGAACTCAGCGTTCCTGTCATTCCAAACCGCCCAAGAAGTAATCAAAGCAATGTCACTCCATTTTGTGGCACCAAAGAAATCCTCTGCCGATTGTGCACCGTCCCCAGCCTCATTGCTCATGTATTTTCCTCGAACTATCTCCCAAACAGCATGAGCATATTCACACTCCAAATATAAGGGCTTCAGTTAGGATCTATGGGTTTGAACTTTGAAGGGCTTCTAGTAGCCCTTTTTTCCTTTCTAGTTTACTGGATTTTTTTTTCTACCAAATAATTATACAAGGAAAAGAAAAGGAGAAATGGAAAAAAAGGAAAGAAAGAAAGAAAGAAAGAAAGGCCAATCTATCTCTCGATATCAAATATGAGGCGTAGAAATAACACAATCCTTGTAATAAGTGCTTTGATAATAAACAATAACTTTGTTGCAAAAGGTACAGGTAAGTTAAAACTTCTCAGCACTAGTAATTCTGATCTTTTCTATCAAGTATGTTACACAAGACCTTTCTTCAATTCCTATCTAAATCTTTTGGCTTTCTTCTTCTGATGGGCACTTCCAGGAGTCGATCTGTCCGGCTTGCGTTTTGCACCTGCATGTTTCGAAACACCAGCATCCTTGTGTGCTTGGGCATTGGCCTTGGCCTTTCTAGCAGCAACAGCTGGTCTTTTGGTATTGCGTTCTTTCGGCTTCTCATCTTTTTGAGCTTTGGCTTTCATTTTTACAGGGCCAGTGCCCTTATGAACTTTCTTCTGGACACCTGATTTGCTAGCACGCAAGCCCTGGTACGACAAAGAAGCTTTAGCATTTGACCTGCTGCCATTAGATGAAGGAGTACCTGAATCCACTGCCAACTTCTTGGATGGGGTACTATTCATCCCTGATGATGATGGACTCTTTCTCTTAGATGGGGTGGCATCTGGTCTGGCATGAGAAAGCCGAAGCTCTCTATCCCTAAGCTTCAGTGATCGTTTCTTAACAACTGCATTTGCTGCTTCCTGCATCCAGAAAGCACATCTTGAACTTGTAAGACATGCAGATATAAACAGTGTGGTTTACGCAACACTTGCAACTCTCCTATCAAGAGAACCCCATCCGCACCAAAGAGAAAAGAGAGATTTAGATTAGACTAAGCTAGAGGAATGTAGCTGATCAAGCAGCTATCCTACCTAAAGCAGATCATAAGGAATTGATCTTAAAGATGGAGGGATAGGCATCAGAGGATCAGGCTTATAATTCAGTATGGTAAAGTAATCTACTTTTTTAGAGGGCAGAGTATACATGCCCCGAAGATGGATAAAAGCACATCAGCACCACTGCCAATATGTTTCATGACAAAAGAAAATAGCATTCACCCAACAGAAATTTTGAATCCAGAAACAAACAGAACAAATATATCAATTAATAAATGAATAGTTGGCAAAAACTCAAAAAGTTAAGAAAAGTGTAGACATACCTTTGTTTTGAACAAGACATAAGCAATACCCTTGCCAACACCAAATTGAGGATCTCTAACAACTCTAACAGCTTCAATACTGGACTCGAGATTGCTGATACCACAGAATAGCTGATAAACTTCTTCATCCTGCAGTAAATTATAACATTGAATTCCGATTAAGTAACATAGGCAGGAAATCATAGAGATACAGTTATTAAGGCACAAGTAGTCACCTTCACATCAAATGGGAGATTACCAACAAAAATAGTCCTCTTATTATCATAGAGAGGAGCACTCTCCCCTTTTAACTTCTTCCTTGGTGGGCATGCCCTATCAACACGAATGTGATTTCCTGCAACCTATATAATGTAAATAACCATTCAATCACCATATAACATCTTGACCTTAAGCTTTTAAATTACAATTGCTCTGCCAACATGTCAGAAAATGACATACCACAGCCATGTTATGTGCCAAAGATGCCTCGGCAGATTGCTCTGTTTTGAAAACAATGTATGCATGAACACTGCAAAAAGGAAACATTAGTGATTACCAGGATATGGAAGTTGACTACAGAGAATTAGCAATTCTCAAGTTTACATATATCAGGGAAACTAAAAGGGAATAAGAAATAAGAAGAAAATAAAATGTGATCTTTCATATATGAATAAATAACATACCTATCAGCTTTCTCATTTATTTGATTCAACATTATAGCTCCTTTTCTTGGTTTCTTGGTCTAAAACAAACAAAAACAACCCATTAGAAACATTATTAACGTTAAAACAAGAATCATGAAACCAAAAGAGCAGAAAGAATCAGAGAAAACTTACCTCAGCGAGAGGTACAGATCGAATTCTGACAGACTCAATCTCTCCAAACTTACTGAACTCCTTGATTAAGACCTTCTTCTTCACTTTAATAGGCAAATTTCCCACAAAAACAGTCCTCAAAAGTTTATTTTCATCATCAAACCCTTCTTTTGGAACCAAAGCAACTACCCCATCATCCTCTGCCTTCTTCCTCTTCTGCCCCACAACTACCTCCTCCTGAGCTTCTGCCACCTTCCCATATTTCTTTTCCTCATATTCCTTCTCCACCTCATCCCTCTTCCTCTTCCTCCTTTTCACATCTTTCCCTTCTGAGGT
The DNA here is from genome assembly GCA_001974805.1 of Corchorus capsularis. Taxonomy (NCBI): domain Eukaryota; kingdom Viridiplantae; phylum Streptophyta; class Magnoliopsida; order Malvales; family Malvaceae; genus Corchorus; species Corchorus capsularis. The sequence goes on from AWWV01010758.1 coordinate 9,493, forward strand.
TTCCTTCTTTTCATTGTTTACCAAGCTTTTACCATCAAAACCTGAACTTTCATCAATGCTAGGTAAAGAATCAACCTTTGGGTTTTCTAGGGCTTTCTCTTTCTTAGATTTCCGAGCTTCTGGAGCTTCTTCAATTGAACCCAAGCTAGCGTTCTCAGCATTCTCTTTACCCTTTCTCTTCCTCTGCTTCAAATCAACGGTATCAGAATTCAATGAATCACCTCCGTCAGGATTTCCAACGGATTCTAGGGGTTTTCTCTTGAATGGATTGCTATCAGAAAACAGGGAAGAAGCGGCGGCATTATGGTCCGAAACGTCGCCAAAGATGGTTGTGAAGACATCAGATTGAGCTGAAACGGTATCGTTCCCAGCCAGCGTTTCTGGTTCTCTGGATTTCTTCTTTCCCATTATTGGGACAACGGAGAAAAAGTTTGGAAATTGAAATTGAGAAAAAACAAACCCTAGAAGCAATTTTAGGAGGGAGAGACAAGACGAATAACGGTGAAGCTGGTAAAGGATCTTCTTGGGTCGGGTCGACATTATAAACAAGTCTCCCCAGCCCATAGCTTTAAATATGGGCCTTAAAAAAACGAACCTAAAAGCCTTAAAAGGTCGAGCCGCCGCCTAAATTTTTCATATAAATCCCAATAATAATCCCATTAACTCAAGTCATCAATCAAAGGGTTTCTGGGGAGAAAAAAAAAAAAAAGTGAGAGACGCAAAACAAAAGAAGCTAGGGTTTTATTTTCCAATGGCGGATTTGAAGCAAGAACAATCGTCAGCCATGAAGCCAAAATCATTGTACACAATTTTTAGATTCGATAAAGGGCCAAATCGTTACTCCTTGTTCAAGATCACCAACGTTAATTTTAGCCACGCCGCACAAAAACAAACCCCAAATCCTACAGCCATACTCCAATTCCCCTGTAGTGAATTCCCGTCCGATATGGGATTTGTAGCTTCGGGGTCTAAACTTTATTGCATCGGCGGTCAAAGTGGACCAAAGCCTTATCATTCGAAGAAAGTTTATGTCGTCGATCTTAACACCATCGAAACATGTCACAAGGAAAACCGGTCTCCATTTGTGGAAGTTGCCGACATGCATGAAGGTAAGCGATTCCCTTACGTATTTGCATCGAATGGAAAAATCTATGTATTGGATGGTTGTCGAAATTTCAATTCCGCAGACTATAAAAGTAATAGCTTTGAAGTTTTCGATCCCGAAATAGGTGAATGGAGTGTTTTGCCTAGACATACATTTAATAATACTAAGGCTAGTAATAGAAATCATAGTACTAAAGCTAGTATTATTATTATCTCTGGCCATGCTCAAGTTGGTGATAGGGTATTCTTTTGGTCTAACTCAAGAGATAATCCTTTTTCCTATCATAGTTATGATGCTAGATTTTTTTCTTTCGATCTTAAAACTAAGAATTGGGTTAATTATCATGATGAAGAGATTGATTATGATAAAATCGTCATCATTGAAGATGATTCTTATGATCCTTATGATGGTGAAAGGAATGATATTGAATTGGTTGGGGATTATATTTCTGCTTGGAGTAAGACATTGAAGGAAGATGGATTAAGTCTGGGAAGTGCTATTACTGTTAATAACACCTTGTATGCATATAAGGATGGAAGCATTGCGACTTACCATATCTCTAACAATGAAGGTGATCGAATTATTCCGAGTGAAACAGTAAGGGGAATTGATTTTAGTCATGTTGATCAGGAAGAGTTGGTCCATTTTGGGGATGAGAAATTTTGTCTTGTTATCATCACTAGTGACCATGGACGTGACCGAGACCGGAAGAAGGAGCTTGTTTTCGTAACGTTTCAGGTGGTTAAACAGAGAAGTTCCAAGCCTGATGAGTTTTTGTGCTGGGCTGACATTAAGGATTTTCATGGTGTTAAAAGCTTTGATTCCTTTCTGTCTGATGAGGGGGATGTTCTCTATGCCTTTGCTGCTTGAAGATCTTCTTCTTCTGTTTCATTTATGTTTTTGAGTTTTTCTTTTTTACTTTCTTATTTAATATTGGCTGAATTGGGAATAAAGTGGCAGAAAAGAATAAGTTGTTTTCTTATTTTCTTATTAATCAATGTTATTGGGTTGAATTTTTTGTTTAAATCTCAAATATTCTTGTGTGAGGCTTCAATTGTTTGTCATATTGGAACCTTAATTATGCTCTGCCTTTTCTTATTTCTTGAGAAAAATTATTTGATGCAACAATCAATTATTGATAAAAAGAACAGCACAACCTAGGTTTGAATCCCGCTGACCGCCGCAGGTGAAACTTTAATGGGTCCGTAAATCCCAAAAATGGATCGGCGGTTTGCCCTGGCCTTGGAGATGGGTAACCACCCCTGCTCCAAAACTTTTTTTCACAAAAAAAAAAAAGTATAAAAAGAACAGCACTGCTAATTAATCTGCTCTTCAGCTTCACATTGCCTAGGATGAACTGTTTTCTTAACAAATTTCCCATTTAAAGTATGGGTTTTCAGCATATTTCCATAGCCCCTCTTGCCTTATGAAACCTGCAGGGATGAACCTGAATTATTTGATTTATAGACATTATGAACAAGTTTTCCAGCCCATGATATAATAGGCTAATATTAGCTTCTGACATGGCCTTAAAAAATTAACCTAAAACTCTAAAAGCCTTCTTTAAAGTCCATATAAAGATCAAGGCGGCGCTTAATCTCTCTATTTAATCAAATCACTTTTGCGGTTTTGTCAAAGTAAATCAAAGAGAGTGAGAGACACAAAACAAAAGAAATTTTTTCTATCCCCCAATGTCAGATTTGGAGCAACAACCAACGGACCCAAAATCCTTGTACGCCATGTTTAGATTCGAGGAAGGTGAAAACCGTTACACCTTGTATAAGATCACCAACGTTAATCTTAGCGACGACGAACCAAAACAGCCGCCACGTGCCACCACCGTAATCCAATTCCCCCGTCGCAAATTCCCAGCCGGCATGGGATTCATAGCCTTGGGGTCCAAACTTTACTGCATCGGAGGAGGAAAAGTGCACCTTAAGAGAGTTTATGTGGTCGACCTTAATACCATCGAAACATGTTTCAAGGAAAATCGATCTCCGTTTGTCAGAGTTGCTTAAATGCACGAAAGTAAGCACTTTCCTTACGTGTTTGCATTGAATGGAAAAATCTACGTTATGGATGGTTGTCGAGCCGAAACCAGCGCAACATACGTTCAACACACAGACAAAGATGTTGAACGGAGACCAAACTTCGAAGTTTTCGATCCCGAAATAGGTGAATGGACTGTCTTGCCTAGACATAATTTTATTCCTAATTATAGAACTAATCGTATCTCAGGGCATGTTCTAATTGGTGATAAGGTTTTTTTTGGGGGTAATTTAGAAATTTTCGATCTTGGGTTCATGAAAGACATCATAGTAATTATGAGGACGCTTGGAGAGAAGTATTGAGAAAACAAAAATATCCCATGGGTGCTGCTTGTTGAGGCCAAATAATGTTGAGACTTCAACGTGGAGCTCCAAGTGGCCTGTAAGAGAGAAAACCCGTTAGAAGGGGTCCCCGGGGGATGCCGGAGGGACCTCCTCCGACGGTCAAGTCAGTGAGGAGTCCTCTTTGAGTGTGGAGAGAGTTGGAGTGTGTGAGCTTGTGCTCTATCATCTTATGACATATTGTGAGATCTTATGAGCCATACCTTGGCTATATATATACCTTGTATGAGGCCTGGGCTTCCATTGGCTAGTGGGTCTTGGGCCCAAATATAATATACTCAACAATTGCCCCCCAGCCGTGAGAGTGGTTATAAAGTGACCGGACGAACGGCCTGCCTCCGAGTATCCTGTAGATGGGTGGATGGGCGAGCGGGAGGGTGTTCTTGTTGAGGAGTTGGAATTTTTTTCCATGTTTGCTCTTCCTAAGTAGTCTTGAGCTTGCCCCCCGAGTGGAGGTCTACCATGTGGTGAGCGGTCATCGCTTAGTGGTGATGGACTATCCTTTGAAGGTCTATCGTGCTCATGGCTGACCGGTCTTCTCTTGGTGGTCTCCCGCCTTCTGTGATGAACATTCTACCTCATTTGATGGTGAACATTCTCCCATTTTTTATGGTGACTTATCTTCTCGTGGTCTACCACCTTCAATGATAATGGATCTTCTACCTTTTTTTTCATCTCTTTCGTGATCTTGCGAGAGCGTTCTACACTTTGAGATATTCGAGTGTTCCATACTTTGCAATACCTATGCATTCCACGCTTTGGGGATTCCAAGCGTTCTACGCATTTTTGTCTCCGAGAGTGTACTACCGCTTCACAGTCATTGGGAGTGTACTACCGCTTTGGGAGCGTACTACCGTTTTGCGGTCATTGGGAGCGTACTACCGTTTTGGGAGCGTACTACCGCTTCCCGGTCATTGGGCGCACTCCCTCTTCCAATGGTGGGCGCGCGGCGTCCTCTCCCGACAATGGGCGTACGGTGCCCTCTTGCGATGGTGGGCGCGCGGCGCTTTCTTGTTATGGTGGGCATGCGGCGCCCATTTCCAAGATGGTTGGCGTATGGCGGCCTCTTCCAAGATGGATGTACGGCGCTCGCTTCCAAGATGGTGGATGTACAGCGCTCTTGTCTAAAATGGTATCGTCCAAAATGGTGGATGTACAGCGCTCGTCCAAAATGGTGGATGTACGGCACTCGTCCAAAATGGTGGATGTACGGCGCTCTCGTCCAATATGGTGGATGTACAGCTCGTCCAAAATGGTGGATGTACGGCGCTCTCTTCCAAGATGGTAGATGTACGGCGCTCGTCCAAAATGGTGGATGTACGGCGCTCTCTTCCAAGATGGATGTACGGCGCTCTCATCCAAGATGGTGGATGTACGGCATCCTCATCCAAGATGGATGTACGGCGCTCTCATCCAAGATGGTGGATGTACGACGCTCTCATCCAAGATGGTGGATGCACGTCGCTCTCTTCCAAGATGGTGGATGTACAACGCTCTCTCTTTTGATATCCGAACGTTCTATGTTTTGCAATTTTCGAGCAAAAGTGTATTATGCCTTTGGAACTTGGGGTGTGCTATATTTTTCGGATTCCGAGAGCGTGCTACCGCTTTGCCATCTAGGGGTGTACTACCACTTCGTGAGCTTTGAAGGGAGTACTACCACATCGTGAGCCTTGGGGGCGTACCACCACCTTTTTTTTTGTTTGCATCTGCTCTTTTTGAGAGATTGTACGTTGGGATTTATTCCCACGAGTTATATTTTGTGGTCTCGATCGTTGATTCTCTTATGGAATTCGAACGTGAGTCCATCAGTGCCTTGGTGGAGCTTTTTCCTTTATGGATGTATTGTGGTCTTAAGAAGATCCGGTCGTACGCCCCGTTTAGTAGGGTAGTCTTTTTGAGACTTTGTCGTACGCCTTGTTGCTTTGTCCAAGGCTTGTATTTTGTGGTCTCGATCGTTGATTCCGTTATGGAATTCGAACGTGAGTCCATCGTTGCCTTAGTATATCTTTCCCTTGGTGGGGATTGTATGATCTTTTAAAAGATCCGGTCGTACGCCCTTGGTAGGAGGTGCCTTTTTTTGGCTTTTCCGTACGCCGTTTATTTTTCTAAGACTTTTATTAGCGTCTTTTTCCCACCCATTGGGGGATCATGGCATGCTATTATTGTATTTGACGCTTTTGTTAGTTCTACTGTGAACCAATGGTCCCATTTGGACTCTATCTTGGCTGTATGCCTTTGGAAATTTTCGTATAGGCGGTATGCCTTTAGGAATTTTATCTAGGCTGTATGCCTTTAGATATTTTATCTGCTGCATGCCTTTGGAAATTTTATCTAGGCTGTATGCCTTTGGGGTAGGCTGTATGCCTTTGGAAATTTTATCTAGGCTGTATGCCTTTGGAGTAGGCTGTGTGCCTTTGGAAATTTTATCTAGGCTGTATGCCTTTGGGGGGTGCCCATTTTAGCTTGTGCGACCAAGGGATGCTTGTTTTTCTTCTCGCACGTGTGGGGGATGCCCATTGGGTCGTGTGACCGAGGGTTGCTCGGTCTTATTATTGCATGAGTGGGGGATGCCCACTGGGCCATGTAACCGAGGGATGCTCGATTTACTTATTACATGAGTGGGGGATGCCCGCTTGGCCGTGCGACCGAGGGATGCTCGATCGTTATTGCTTTCCATACATAACGCTAATCGAAATAGCATGATGCTTTATGTGGCCATTCTTAGGCACATACTACCACAAAAAATGATAAAAGGTATGTGAGGCATGCATAACATTTTTTTTGGGTATATATCATAATAGTATAAATATGACATAGTATTGGTACACCTTTTTCGAAAAAGAATTGGCTAAATCTGACTCCAAAATTGGTAAGAGCACGCCTGAAAACTTAGGAACCGATCTAAGATTTCAAGAAACCGGTTCAAAACAGACTGAATTAACTGATTTGTTTTTCGAGTCTGGACCGGTTTGGCCGGTTCGGCCGAACCGGCCTGCTGGCTGGCCGCACAGCCAGATTTGGTGGCTGGCCGTACGCCCAATGCTAGTGAAACTCCAATTTCTTTCTTTTTCTTTTTTTTTTAAAGAGATGGGGCCGATCGGCACATGGGTTTGCTTTTCATGGGTTGGCTTTTTACTGGTTTCAAATTTCTAGGAAAGATAAAGAAGTGGAGCCCATCTGCTTAGTTTGAACTTTGAATCCATTTTTTAGCCATGGCCGAATGGTCTTGGACTCTTGGTATTTTTTTTTTCAATTTCAAGAGAATGAAGAAGTGGGCCGATCCATTGACTTTTTATTCTAATTGACTTTTCTAGAGAAAAATAAATGGATAGGGCTATCGGCCTCAATTTTGAAGGATAAAGTTGGCATCGCGTGGGAAGGTGGCCGGTGCGTAGTCAGTTTGCGTCGGCGCGTGGAGGAGCGTCGGTGGTCCGTTTGCCGTGAAATTTCGGCGGCTGCTTCGTCTCGTTGCCCCCCAAGCGATGGTAGTGGTGGTGTCACAAGGTGGTGCTTAGATTTGTGTAGATCTAGCCCGAAAGTGCGGGAGGAGAGAGAAATCTTCCGGTAGCTTTTGACAGCAACTTCGACGGTGGAAGAGGCTGAGATTTCAGCCACACACTCATCCAACTATGAGGAATCCAATGATGGTGGTGGTTCACCAAAAATACGACCGGATGTTGGCCGGAATCCCAAACAGTTACTCTTTTGGAGCTAAAAAACAACAGGGAAGAGCTAGACTTTCTGCTCAGTCCCCAACGTCGGCGCCATTGTTGAGGCTTCAACGTGGAGCTCCAAGTGGCCTGCAAGAGAGAAAACCCGTTAGAAGGGGTCCCCCGGGGATGCCGGAGGGACCTCCTCCGACGGTCAAGTCAGTGAGGAGTCCTCTTTGAGTGTGGAGAGAGTTGGAGAGTGTGAGCTTGTGCTCTATCATCTTATGACATGTTGTGAGATCTTATGAGGCATACCTTGGCTATATATATACCTTGTATGAGGCCTGGGCCTCCATTGGCTAGTGGGTCTTGGGCCCAAATATAATATACTCAACACTGTTGTGCATATAAACAATACCTTATATGCATATCTTGATGGACACATTGTGACTTACTTTATCTCAAACAATAAAGATGATCGATATGTTCCTAGCAACCAAGTAAGGGGAATCGAGATTAATAGTAGGGTTAATCATGCAGAGTTGATTCATTTGGGGGATGAGAAATTTTGTCTTGCTATTTATCGGTCATGTGATCCACGTGATTATAGTGTCAACAGCAAGAAGGAATTATCCTTGTTAACATTTCAGGTTGTTAAGCAGAAAAGCTCCAAGGCTGATCAGCTTTTATGTTGGGCTGACATTTATGATTTTCATGCTGTTGAAACTTCTGATGATGACCTTCTATCTCAAGGGAAGTTTCTCTATGCTTGTGCTGCTTGAAGATCCGGTATCTTCTGTTTCAACATGTTTTTGGTTTTACTTTCTTAACAAAAGTTGTTAAACACTGTCAGATATTTGGTGTGGTGGCAGAGTGCTGGACTAACTCTTAGTTCCAGTGATTAGGGTTAGATCCCTAGTAGCCTCAAATACCATAAAAAAAGTTGCTAAACACAGAATTCTTATTTTCTTGTTAATGTTATTCAGTTGAATTTCTTATTTCTTTTTCTAAAAATGCAATCTTATTCTTAAGCTTGACGGGTGAGCATTTAAATTCAAGTTTCCCATTTAAAGTAGGCATAGCGGCCGAATATCCAATTTGGGTCTAAACGTTTGAAAAATTGCTCAATTTTGAAAAGGATTAGATTTAATTTTGATCACTTTAACATGGGTGGGTGATGATTGTAACATTAATGGCGATTGCAATCGATGTGGTTTTACTGGAATCTAATTTTGTTGGATTTATCCTGTTTCAAGGCTGCAAATCGATTGGTTTCATCTGCAAAATGAGTGGCTTCCTCCTATCTTTAAAAGCCATGGTGATAGCATTTCTGTTTCTCACACTCGGATTGAAGGAAGTGCGAAGGCTGTTTTGACTAGTGGAGACCTTGCACTCCAGCGAGTTCGTGTCATTTATGCTCGAATTATCTCTATTTCTGGTTTGGTGTTGATTGTAAATAATTGGATCTTATCATCATCCTTTTGTCACATTATTTCAATTAAAGGATTCAATCTATCCCTGAATGTGTAACATGATTTGTTGCATTCCTATAGGATTATTAAATCTAATCTAAGTTTATCATCGTTCCTCTGCATTTCTGTAGGATTCAAATGAGTGGCCTCCTCCTCATCATAAGCTTTCATCTTCAAATTTTGAAGGCTTGTGTTCTTGAGTTTTTAGAAAAAATAGTAGTTTTGATCCCAAAAGTGATAAGAAGCTGTTTTTGCTTTGGAAAATAGAAGAGATAATTACTTTAAAATTTTAATTTCATTTTTGTTTTTAAGATTTTTCATTATTATTTTAGATAATAAATTACTAACATTCAAAATGCCACATCAGCATGGAGAATGCTCCGCAAAATCCGGGTCTCAACGCTGAGCGTACTTGGAAAAAGTTCAAACGACGGCGGAACTCTGCTAGTGGTGATTAGGAGAAAGATGATCAGGATGTCGATGTGGTGGCTGGTATGGGGGCACTGTCTTTTGCCGACATGGTTAAAGGAAAGAATCAGTCGAGTGGAGGAGAGTGGGAAGATTGGGCAAATGATGTCTCAGGCGATGTAATGTCTTATGGTGATTCTGAGCCAGTTTTGGAAGCCATGGGAGAGGGTGACGAGGATAGTATCACTTTCTCAAGAGAGGAGAAGGAAGCCATGTGGAAACCTTGGAGGAATGCCTTAATTGTTAAATTATTAGGTAAGGTTTTGGGATTTTCTGCCTTGAATTCCAGGATCAAACAGCTATGGAGTTTGAAAGGAGAGTATAAGATTACGGATCTGGAACATGATTATTTCATAATTCGTTTCCAAAAGAAAGCCGATTATGTGCATGTATTGGAAGGGGGGCCATGGATTATAGGAGGACACTACCTCACAGTTCGTCAATGGAAGCCGAATTTTATGCCCAATTCGGATAAAATTGAGAAGATCATCGCTTGGGTCAGATTTCCTAATATCCCAGTGGAGTTTTTTAATTTGATAGCCTTGAGGAAAATGGGGGAGAAGGTTGGTCGTGTCATTAAAATCGACCAGGTTACCGAAGAGGGCATGAGAGGCAAATTTGCTAGAGTTTGTGTAGAGCTTGATTTATCCAAGCCATTGAAGCCGAGACTTAAGGTGGAAGGCAGGGACGTAAATGTCGAGTATGAAGGACTATCGCTTATTTGTTTTGATTGCGGTGTGTTTGGTCATCGGAAAAACGATTGTCTTTTGCAAAAACAAAAGGAACCGGTGCAGGTGACAGAGCCGCCGGAATCCATAGTTCCCGAAACCCAGGAAGAGCAGAAGGAGCAAACTTACGGGCCGTGGATGCTGGTGCAGCGGAGGAAGAGGTTCCCAGGGAAGACGGGGATAACTCATGGCGGAAATCATGGGATGAGAATTGAAGGCCGTGATTCTAGGAAGGGTTTGGCTCCTATTAAGGAAGTGATGGCGGACAATTCAAATTGGAATCAAGCTGCCAAAAGTAAGGGAGTTATGGAGAATAAACAGGGTAACGTTAAGTCTTTTAAGGGAGCTTCTAAGCAAGTCAATAAGGGTAATAAGGGTGGTCCTCTTTTGTGCCACAAAGGAGAGAAGCCCATTTTGAATTTTGGTGAAAATTGGGCTCCTTTGCAAAATAATGGTTTTGTTTTTATTGCTGAGGCTTCTACTTCTGGGCCGAAAGTTGGAGTTAAGAATTCTAAAAAGGATAGCAAATTCAAAGCTCATTCTAAAGGGCCAATGAATTTTGTCAACAACCAGTAACAAAAAGGACGCTGCTATGTGATCAAAAGTTCAAAGGCAGAAAATTCAGAGGCTTATATGAAGGGGTCGACGACTTTTGTGGGTGGTATTGATGTTGGCCAAGCTTCTCGAATTGGTAAAGAGGAACAACAGCGTCCCGAGGGGATTTCCGAGGATAGTATTAGCTCATCTTCCAATCCTGGCGCTAACGATAATAAAGGGGAGGATTTTATCAGTCCTGCAGTGGCCACAAGTTTGGTTTCGAGCGATGATTCGATGCAAGTTGATGCTGGTATTAACCAACTTAGTTCTTCCATCAACTAAATGAAGATGATTGTTTGGAATAGCAGAGGTTTGGGTTATGCCAAGCTTCGAAGAACTATTAAGGAGATGATCCGTGAATATAAGCTTAATATTGTTTGTCTACTTGAAATTAAAGCTGGTTTGGATAGGGTAGAGAAGATGGCTAAAACGTTGAAGTGTTCTGATTTTTATGCAGTTCCGTCTGATGGTTTGGCAGGGGGGATTGCTTTATTTTGGAATTCTGCTTCTTTAAAGTTGAATATTATTGGTTCCACTAGCCAGTGTATTCATGTTAGTAGTGAGATTAATTCAATTCAACAAATAATTTCCTTTGTGTATGTGCGACCTAGTTGTCAATGGAAGGATCAATTTTGGTCCGATTTGCTGCAATTTTCAAGTTCTATTTCTGCTCCATGGAGTGTGATTGGGGATTTCAATGACTTTGCAGCTTTTAATGAAAGGGATGATGTACAGGGTGTTTCGGGTGATTGTTTGAATAGAATTTTGAAATTCCGAGAGCGGTGGGAAGCTTGTCAACTTCTCGATGCAGGATCTTCGGGCTGCCGCTTTACATGGTTGAAAAGAGTGAGAGGAAGAATTGTTCTTCAAGAGAAGTTGGATAGAGTCCTTTGGAATGAAGCAGCTTTAAATTGTAACCCAAATGCAAAGATTATGGTCCTTCCATGTCTTTGCTCGGATCACCACCCCTTGTTTGTGGATTTTATTGGTTTTCAGTTCTCTAAGAAAAATAGGCCAGTTCGTTTTGAGGCGGTTTGGTTGACACATCCTAGTTTTGCTTCATTTTTTCTTCAGCTTGGGAGAGAGGTGATGGTTTTTTGCCGAAATCAATTGAGGAAGTAATTAAGGCAGTTGAAACTTGGAAACATGAAGTTTTTGGGAGCATCCATAAGAAGAAATGTATTCTTTTAGCCAGGATTCGGGGTATCCAGTGTTGTATTGAGTATGGTTCTTCGGAGTTTCTACAAAAATTGGATAGTTGGTTGCGAGGTGAATATCAAGAGGCTCTGTTACAGGAAGAACTGTTATGGTTTCAAAAGTCAAGGTTGAATTGGGTGCAACATGGTGAGAGGAACACGAAATTCTTCCACTTGACTACTATGGTGCGACGTCACCGCAATTTGATTACATGATTAAAAGTTGATGATGATTGGGTGACAGATCCAGATGTTCTGTGTCAGCACATTTTAGATTTTTATTCCTCTCTTTTTGGTCATAAAAATCGTTTGTTTCTTGAGGAGGCATACGATACTTTTGCCTTAAAAGTGTCAGGGGTTGAAAAGCTTGATTTGCTCAGTCCATTACAGCTTGATGAGGTTAGATTGGCGGTCTTTTCTATGAAAGGGCTTAAAGCCCCAGGAGTGGACGGGATTCAACCTATTTTTTATCAGAAACACTGGGATACGGTGAAGGGAACAATTTTCAACTTTGTTAATTCGGCCTTGGTCCAGAAACGGGTTGATGCAAATACTTTACATGCTCATATGGTTTTGATTCCTAAGGGAGTTTGTCCTGCTACGTTGAAGGACTTTCGACCAATTACTCTTTTGAATACCTCCTATAAGATTTTGTCGAAAGTCATTGTTAATAGGTTCAGACCAATCCTTCAACGAATTGTTGGTCCTTTTCAGATAACATTTTGATTACTCAGGAGGTGGTGCATTCGCTTATGAATAGGAAATGCAGTACAGGTGCGATGATAGTGAAGATTGATCTCCAAAAGGCATACGACAATGTTTCTTGGAGTTTCGTTCGGGAGGTACTGATGTTTTATAATTTCCCCATTGATTTGATTGATCTTATTATGTTTTGTATCTCCAATATAGATCTTGCTATCATATGGAATGGGAAGTGCTTCCGGCGTTTAAACCTCAACAAGGTTTACGCCAAGGTGATCCTTTATCACCCTATTTATTCATACTGGTCATGGAGCGTTTGTCACATATGATTTTAGAAAAGGTAGAACAGAAATTGTGGCGTCCGGTGAAGGCAACGAGGTCTGGACCGTCGGTGTCACATCTGTTTTTTGCGGATGATTTAATGTTGTTTGCAGAAGCTTCAGAAACTCAGGTGCAGGTGGTTATTGATGTTCTAGACGAGTTTGCTAAAGCTTCGGGTTTGCGGGTCAGCTTGGAAAAATCAAAACTATGGGTATCACCAAATGTACATCATCAAAAAGCTGTAGTGTTGAGTAATTTGTGCGGTATACCACTGTCTCAAGAATTAGGGATGTACCTTGGCGTCCCTATTATCCATGGTAGAGCTTCCAAGTCTACTTATCAACATGTTGTTGACAGGGTGTTGCAAAAGTTAGCTACTTGGAAAGGTCGAGTTCTGAGTTATGCGGGAAGGAAAACTCTCATTAGGCTACTTTGAGTTCTATTCCTATTTACTCCATGCAAACGGCACTGTTACCCGCTTCTATTTGTGACCGTTTGGACCAGTTAAATAGGAATTTTCTTTGGGGTGGTGATGTGGATAGTTCTAAGGGTCATCTTGTGAATTGGAACCGTGTTTGTCGTCCAAAAGGTAATGGTGGTTAAGGCCTTCGGAAGGCGCGGATTACAAATGTGGCCTTGCTATCTAAAGTGGGCTGGAAATTGCAGATGAGACAGAAATCGCTTTGCTTGGAAATTTTTCAGAAGAAGTATTTGAAGCAGACCAATTTTGTTAATGCGGAAGCTAAAGGGCGAGTTTCTTCTACTTGGCGGGGATTGTTGAAAACGAAAGATTGTGTACGAAAAGGATTACGTTGGTTATTAGGTGATGGTCAAAATATCAGTTTGTGGTATGATTGGTGGGTAGGTGCTGGTCCTTTAATTAATGAGGTTCCCTCCCATGCTCAAACTTTGCCTCGGTCAACTTCGGTAGCTTCCATTTTGTCACCAGAAGGTACTTGGCAGTGTGATGAGCTGCGTCCTTTTCTTTCAACCCAGAAAATTGCAGAGATACGTGCTATTCCAGTTCCGTTGCAAGCAAAAAAAGGGGATCGTTGCATATGGGGTGGGATAAACATGGGCAATTCACAGCTAAGTCAGCATGTATGGGACTTGCAAATCAGTTTACAACCGATGCCTGGTCGGGACAATATAATTGGTTGTGGCAGACAAATGTTCAGGAAAGATTAAGGTTTTTCTTGTGGCTAGCCTTCTTTAATTGTTTGAATACTAAGGAAGTGCTTTATTGTAAGGGTTGTGTTGCAAACATGACGTGTCAACTTTGTGAGGAGGGAGTGGAGTCCTTGGATCATATTTTTAGACTTTGTCCTTTTGTTGTTGGCTTATGGAGTTGTGTATATAGAAGATTTGGTCTACAAGTTCTGGATGATACAACTTTCTTTGACTGGTTGAAGTGCCATTCTACCTCAAACCGTAAGGTGAGAGCAAATCTTGTTTGGGGGCCTTTATTTGTTTCAATTCTTTGGGGGATTTGGAAGGCACGTAATAGATTGATTTTTTATGGTGATTCCCCGTGTGTGGAGTCTATTTTGCATTATGCATGTAACTTAGCTGCTGATTTTTTTGCTATTGGTGGTAAAAAAGAGGTGTTAGCTAATACTGGTAGATTGATAAGTTGGAATCACCCCCCTGCTGGAGTTTATTTGCTTAATACCGATGGTTCTAGGAGATTTGGGGATGGACATGCTGCTGCAGGTGGTTTGATTCGGGATTCGAATGGAACATGGATATCAGGTTTTATGATCAATATTGGCACTACAGGAAGCCTCGAAGCAGAGCTTTGGGGGATTCGGCAGGGTCTTATGTTGGCAAAGACTTGTAATATTACGAAGTTGATTGTGGAGCTGGATGCGAATGTAGTTGTTCAGTTTTTGCGGAATGGGGTGATTGACTCGCACCCTTGTCATACTCTTATTGGTGATTGTTTAGAGTTGCTCAAAGGGAATTGGGTTGTTGATGTCAGACATATTTTCAGAGAAGGTAATCGTTGTGCAGATGGACTTGCGGATTTGGCTCATTCAGCACCTGATGGAGTTAGCTATTATGATGTACCCCCGACTCCTCTCTTGTCTTTACTGGCGGAGGATCGAGAGGGATAGGTGTTTTGCGTTCTTAGTACTTATTTAGTTATTGTTCTTTCTTAGCAAAAAAAAATAAAAATGCCACATCAGCAATGTGTTAACTTTTTTAGCACCAGATTTAATTCCTAGTTTCACCAAATGAGATTTACAAGGTAAGTCTCTAAATTTAGAACATTAATTGGCTAGGCTTTTAGAAAGTGTCACAATCTCATTGATTGGGACCATGGATGATCTCGTTACCGGGTCCACCACGTCATCCATGGTCCCGACCAATAAGATTTTGACAAGTTAGATTTTTTCTTACACTTTCTAAAACCCTAGCCAATTAATGGAGAAATTATTAGGTGGATCGAGTCCACCACGTCATCCGTGGTCCCGGCCAATAAAATTTTGACAAGTTAGAATTCTTCCTAAAATTTAGGCACAAATTTATCACTAGGTTTAGCCTCTAGTTTCACCAGATGAGATTTACAGGGTAAGTCCCTAAATTTAGGACATTAATTGGCTAGGGTTTTAGAAATTATAGGAAAAACTTTGACTTGTCAAAATCCTATTGGTCGGGACCATGGATGACGTGGTGGACCTGGTCCATGTAATAATTTCTCTAATTAATGTCCTAAATTTAGAGACTTATCTTGTAAATCTCATTTGGTGAAACTAGGGGCTAAATCGGTCGGGACCATGGATGACGTGGTGGACCTGGTCCATGTAATAAGTGCTAAATTAGTGTCTAAATTTTAGGAAGAAATCTGACTTATCACAATCTCATTGATTGGGACTATGGATGACGTGGACCGATCCATCTAATAATTTCTCCTTTTTAACGGTGCATGTGGCTCACTTTTTGATTTCCGTCAATATTAGACTTGAATTGGTTGATTTTAAAAAGATTAGCCTCGATTTTAACCAAGGTTTAGGTCCGAATTAAGCAATTCTTCAAATGATTAGACCCAAATTGGATATTTGACCTATCCAATAGCCCTCTTGCCTTATTCAGAAATTACGAACAAATTTTCCTAATATTAGCTTCTAAGTTCTAACACAGCCTTAAAAAAATTAACCTAATTAAAATAAAACTTTAAAACTAAAAGCCTTCTTTAAAGCCCATAATAATAAAAAAAAGCCCATAATTTTTCACCAAAAAAAAAAGCCCATAATTAAAGATCAAGGTGGCGCTTAATCTCTTACTATATAAAAGTCCATAACACAAGTAATTAATCAAAATCACCTTAGGGTTTTGTCAAAGCAAATTAAAGAGAGTGAGAGACGCAAAACAAAAGAATTTTTTTTTTCTATCCCCCCAATGTCAGATTTGAAGCAACAAACCATGGAGCCAAAATCCTTGTACGCCATATTTCGATTCAGAAAAAGTGAAAATCGTTACACCTTGTATAAGATCACCAACGTTAATCTTAGCCACGACGGACCAAAACAGCCACCACGTGCCACCGCCGTAATCCAGTTCCCCCGTCGCAAATTCCCATCCGGCATGGGATTCGTAGCCTTGGGGTCCAAACTTTATTGCATCGGTGGTGGAGAAAAGAAAGTTTATGTCGTCGATCTTGATACCATCGAAACGTGTTTCAAGGAAAATCGATCTCCCTTTGTCAGAGTTGCTAGCATGCACGAAAGTAAGCACTCGCCTTACGTGTTTGCATTGAATGGAAAAATCTACGTTATGGATGGAGACCGAACATACGTTAAATACACATGAAGACCGAACTTCGAAGTTTTCGATCCCGAAATAGGTGAATGGAGTGTCTTGCCTAGACATGATTTCATTCGTAATTATAAAACTGATTTAATCTCAGGGCATGTTCTAGTTGGTGATAGGGTTTTTTTGATGGGTCTTAATAATTTAGAAATTTTCTCTTTCGATCTTAAAAACAAAAACTGGGTTCATGAAAATAAAGGATATAGTAGTAGATATGATAGTAATGTGGAAGTAATTGGGGATTATATGTCTGCTTGGAGACAAGTATTGAGAAAACAAAAATATCCCATGGGTGCTGCTGTGCATATAAATAATACCTTATATGCATATCTGGATGGACGCATTGTGACTTACTTTATCTCAAACAATGAAGATGATCGGCATGTTCCTAGCAACCAAGTAAGGGGAATCCAGATTAATAGTCGTGTTAATCATACAGAGTTAATTCACTTGGGGGATGAGAAATTTTGTCTTGCTATTTATCGGTCATGTGATCCAAGTGATCATTATAGTGACGACAGCAAGAAGGAGTTATCCTTGTTAACATTTCAAGTTGTTAAGCAGGCTGATCAGCTTTTATGTTGGGCTGACATTTACGATTTTCATGCTGTTGAAAGCTCTGATGATTCCCTTCTGTCTCGGGGGAAGTTTCTCTATGCTTGTGCTGCTTGAAGAATGAAGATCCTTTAATATCTTTCAATTATGTTTCTGTTTTTACTTTCTTAACAAAAGTTGCTAAACACCCAGAGCTGGACTCTTAATTCCAGCCAACCCATATTTTCTTCTACACCCCCACTACGGGTACTATACCAATATCAAATCATTCCCATAATGTTATTGAGTTGAATTTCTTATTTTCTTTTTCTAAAAATGCAATCTTATTCTTAAGCTTGACAAGTGAGCATTTAAATTCAAGCTTGTGATCTTCGATGCATTTGACCACTGCTTTCATGTCAGACAGTCTCCTGAATTGCTCTAATAGAAAAATACAACTTCTTTTGACCACATCCCCATCAAACGAGTCCATTGCATCCAAAACAAACTTTGCAGGATCTAATGCCAATTTTAGAATAACAAAATGAATCATGGTTTTCCCACTTCTCATTATAGCAAAAGCCTATAAATCTTTTCCATGGAACTCAATCTCACTTTTCCTGCTAAGTTCCTTATTTAATACTTCAATTTGCTTATCCTTCAATTATGTTTTTCTTTTTAGTTTCTTAATTAATGGTGGATGGCAACAAAAAGTGGCAAAGTGGCAGAACAGAACAAGTTGTTTTCTCATTTTTTTATTAATGTTATTGGGTTGAATTTTTTTTTAATTTAAATCCCAAATATTCTTGTGTGACGCTTCAATTGTCATATTGGAATTGGAACCTTAATTATGCTGCCTTTTCGTTATTTCTTAATTAGGAAAATTGATTTGATGCAAAAATCAAATATTGCCTCAACCTCAATAAAAAGAACAACATTGATTAAGCAGAGCATTTTATTAACATCATATGCTCTGCTATTCACCTTTACATTGCATAAGATGAACTGTTTTCTTAACAATTTTCCCATTTAAAGTATGGGTTTTCAGCATATTTCCATAGCCTCTTTGGCTCTTGCCTTATGAAACAGGGGATGAGCCTGAAATAGTTCGTTTAGAATTAAATCAAGGTTGGGTGAAGTCTTTTTTGCCTAATATATTAGCTTCTTTCTAACAAGGCCTTACAAAATTAACCTAAAAGCCTTCTTTAAAGCCCATAAAGATCAAGGCGGCGCTTACTCTCTTAATTATCTCTCACTATATAATTGTATACCCAATAACACAAGTAATTAATCAAATCACCCTAGGGTTTTGTCAAAGTAAAAAAGAGTGAGAGAGACGCAGCAAAAACAAAAGATTTCTTTTTTCCTCCTTCAATGGCAGATTTGGAGCAACAATCCATGGAGCCAAAATCATTGTACATGATAATTCGCCCAAAAAATGATACTCCAAATCCAAATCGTTTCACCTTGTATAAGATTACCAACGTTAATCTTAGCCACGACCAACCAAAACAGCCACCACGTGCTACTGCCATACTCCAATTTCCCTGTAGCGATTTCTGTTGCGGCATGAGATTCGTTGCCTTGGGGTCCAAGCTTTATTGCATCGGTGGACACTCGGTGAAAGTTTATGTCGTCGATCTTAATACCATCGAAACATGTTACAAGGAAAATCGGTCCCCGTTCGTTAGGGTTGCTGACATGCACAAAGGTAAGCGCTTCCCTTACTTGTTTGCATGGAATGGAAAAATCTATGCTATGAACTTTTATTCTTATGCATGCGAAGATGACGAAGAAGAAAGTAATAACTTTGAAGTTTTCGATCCCGAAATAGGTGAATGGAGTGTTTTGCCCAGACATAATTATATTACTATATATAGACCTGATGGTGATACACATATCTCAGGGCATGCTATAGTTTGTGATACGGTTTTTTTGGGGAGTGATAGACATTTTTACAGAGATATTTCCTCTTTCGATCTTCAAAATAACAATTGGGTTCATGAACATAAAAGATGTTCCAAAAATTATCCTCCAAGTAATGATGAAATACTTGGGAATTATATGTCTGCTTGGAGAAAAGCATTGATAAAAGAATATCCCAAGGAGGAAGTAATTGGGGATTATATGTCTGCTTGGAGAAAAACATTGATGGAAGAAGCTTATCCCGCGAGTGCTATTACCGTAAATAACACCTTATATGCTTACAAGTGTGGGTATATTGCTACTTACCATATCTCAAACAATGAAGATGATCGGTATATTGCTTGTGAGAGAGTAAGGGGAATCGAATTTGACTATGTTCATGATGTAATTCATGCAGAGTTGGTCCATTTTGGGGATGAGAAATTTTGTCTTGCTATGATTCGTCGGCCTCGACGTGATTATAATGACCACAACAGTAAGCATGAATTTGCTTTATTAACATTTGAGGTCGTTAAGCAGAAAAGCTCCAACGCTGATGATCAGCATTTATGTTGGGCTGACATTTACGATTTTCGTGCTGTTGAAACCTCTGATGATGCCCTCCTGTCTTGGACGGATTTTGTCTATTCCTTTGCTGCTTGAGGATCCAATATATATAAATATCCTCTGTTGTTTTTACTTAACAAAAGTGGCTAAACACAGAACAATTTTTTGTTCTTATTAATTGTCTTATATATTAACGTTATTGAGCTGAATTTGATTATATTCATGTGTGGGTTCTTCAATTCAAATCTATCGTATTGAAACCTTAATACTACGCTTAAGAAAATTTATTTGATGCAACAAAAATCAAATATTGCCTCAATTAATACTTAATAAGCAGGGGCCTTTTTTATACCATGCTCTGCTTTTTAGCTTCACATTGCCTATGATGAACTGTTATCTTAAAAAATTTCCGACTAAAGGAACTAATTCCATGGTTTCTTGCCTTCTGAAATGGACGAGGATCCTCTTCAGTGGACATGTCCATTGTACTTTTCATGCTTGGTCCAATGACTCTCAATTTGAAAGGATGAATTAGGAAAGAGATGCATGAGAACTAGTGATGACAGCGGGTCGGATACATCTTTTGTTTCAAATTTCAATTATGTTTTTGTTTTTACTTTCTTAACAGTGGTTGAACGCAGATTAATTTTTTGTTCTTATTTTAATATATTAGCGTTATGGAGTTGAATTTGCTTAAATCAGAAATATTCATGTGCGAGTCTTCAATTCAAATCTGTCGTATTGAAAATTTATTTGATGCAATAAATCAAATATTGCCTCAATTAATACTTAATAAGCAGGGCATTTTTAATACCATACTCTGCTTTCAACTTCACATTGCCTATGATGAACTGTTATCTTAACAAATTAATTTCCGACTCGAGGAACTAATTTAAAGTGTTTTTCAGCATATTTCCATAGCTTCTTGCCGGGGATATTTGTGACTGAATTATTTCATATATTAGACCGGAATCATGAACGAGTTTTTCAGCCCATAACGATATAATAGTAGCTAATATTAGCTTCTAATTAACATGGGGCTTGATGCCAGAAAAAAAAATTAACATGGGGCTTAGAAAATTGATCTAAAAAAGCCTTCTTTAAAGCCCATAAAGGTGGAGACGCCTAAATTTCTTTTCTATATATATATATATATATATACACTAGTATTTACTTCCACGTGCGCTGCACGTGATATTCGTATTTAAATTAAATGAAAATTAAAATAATGATTGAAATTAATTATATATGTAGAGTTGTCAAATCTAAGCCGAACCCGATAACTCGTCCAATCCGACATAATCCGATTTGATAAAAAAAGTAAACGACCCAAATCTAACATATTCAGATACGACAACCTGTATATGCAGTTTGCTAAACTTCACCAGTTGTGGATTATAAAATAAAATCGAATAATAAATATATTAAATAAAATTAAGAATTAAACATTAAAAAATTATGCTTTTTTGGTGCAAAAAAAAAATTAACGCTGACCAAATTGAGCTGAATCTAAACCTGAAAAATCCAAAACCCGGATGATCCGGAACCCGATTGACCCGAGGTCAAAACTCGAATCCGCCTAACCCAATTAGACCTAGTAGACCTGAACCTAGATGAGCCGAAACCCGAATGACTCGAGAAAATTACCTGATTCATTCGACTTAGAACCATATTTAACCTACCAATACACGCTACAAAAATAGAAAAACAAAGTGAATCACAATAATTAGATTTTAAATAAATTTTTAACTTAATTTGTTAAAAAAATTTGAATAGTTAATGATTAGCCAATTTATTTTAACTTTTAAACTTGATAATAATACTTTTATCAGCTCATATTATAATTGAAATGGATCCATAACTACCAAAAAAATCTCCAATATTTTAAAAGTAAAATGGTAAAAATAAAATATTTATTAAAAATATTCAATTTAATCGAATAAAAATAGAGTTTTTAGTAGAATAATTGTAAAAGTTTATTTCTAAAAAATTTGTAAAATAATATATTTTAAAAATTCTAATATGTCTAAGTTTTTTAATTAAAATAGTAAAATGATAACAACAAAATAGTTATAAGGATATTAGATTTAATTAAATAAAAATAAAGTTTTTTTACAGAAAAATAAAAAATAGAGTTTTTAGTTGAGTAAAACTATAAAAGTATATTTAAAATTTTCTAATACATCTAAGTTTTTTTAATTAAAATAGTAAAATGGTAAAAATGATATAGTTATAAGAATGTGAGATTTTTTAAATTATACAGCAAGCAATATATCAAGCAAAAAATCAATTATAAGTCAAATAAAATAATTGCACATTAGGGAAATAATAAATTTTAATCATAATACATTATTATAAACTATCAAATAGTAAGATGTCAATCATAATAGCTTTTTAAATTAGAATGGTAAAATAAAATAATTATAAAATATTGAATTTTTTGAGATAATAAAATATTGAATTTATTTAAATGAAAATAGTGTTTTTAGTAGAATAAAACTGTATATTTTGAAAATAAAAATAGTAAAAAAATAAAGTAATTATAAAGATATTAGATTTAATTGAATAAAAATAGAGTTTTTAGTAGAATAAAACTATAATAATTAAATAATGACATTTAAGAAATATGCTTGAATAATAAGGGTATAATGGTCGATTCAATTAGAAAAATAAGGGTATAATAGTCGATTCAAAAGTTTCTCATAACTCGTACTTTTATATATAGTATAGATATATATATATATATATATATATATATATACACACACACACACACTAGATCTATGGGCACTCACTTTGTGAGTGTTAAAATAAAA
>AWWV01010759.1:0-10045 GCA_001974805.1 Corchorus capsularis
AGTTAACTCGTGACACAAACTCAGGACTTCACATTATAATTAGTATAGATATATATATATATATATATACATATATATATATATACTTACTATATATAAAAGTACGAGTTTCGTGAAACTTTTGAATCGACCATTATACCCTTATTTTTTTTGAATATATTTCTCAAATGCCCTTGTTTAAATTATTATAGTTTTATTCTACTAAAAACTCTATTTTTATTCAATTATTAAATCTAATATCTTTATAATTTCTTCATTTTTACCATTTTACTATTTTTCAATAAAAATTGGATATATTAAAATTTTTAATATACAGTTTTATTCTACTAAAAACTCTATTTTCATTTAATTAAATTCAATATTTTATAATCATTCTATTTTTACCATTTTAATTTAAAAGGTTATTGTGATTGACATGTTTCCATTTGATAGTTTAATGTATTATGATTAAAATTTATTATTTCCCTAATGTGCAGTTATTTTATTTGATTAATAATTAATTTTTTGCTAGATAAATGTAACCTTACTGTGGGTTTAAATTTGCTATTTTACTTTGTTAATAATTTTCTTTGTGTGGGATGATTTCTTTGTGTGGGATGATTTCTTTTGTTACTTTGATAGTAAAATCCGATGTATATACAAATGGGTTGGTCGGGTTGGATTTGGGTTCGGTTATCTGGGTTAGGTTAGTTTCAGGTTAAGGAAATTTTGGGTTATAAGGGTTCAGTTAATTTTTGGTTTTAGGTTGGGTTGGATTCGGATCGCTCAAATGTCGAGTCATTTGGGTTTGGGTCAATTTTGATTGGGGTCTTTTTCGGTTTTCGGGTCATATGGTTCAAGATAATTTCGGGTTTGAGCCTCCAATTTTTAGGTCAATTCTTTTAGGATTCGGGTTATTTAAATATAATTAATCTCGATTCGGGTAATTTCGGATTAATCTCTCGAGTTGATCGGATTTGGATCGATTTAGGTTCGGGTTATTTTGGTTTCGGATTGAGCGGATTTTTTTTGTCGAATCGGGTTGGATAAGGTTTGGTTTCAGGCGGTCGAGTCGGATACCCATACTTTAAGTGAAATTTTACCAGCTATAATAATAGACTTCTTTAGGATAAAATTAGTAATATACTTAAATTTTAATTTTCATTTAATTTAAACATATTAGGTCACGTGCAAGACACGTGAAAGTGATGACTAGTATTATATAAATGTATAATCCCATGAGACAGAGTAATTAATCAAATCACCTTAGGTTTTTGTCCAAGTAACTCAAAAGAATTTAATTTTTCCACCCCCAATGGCAGATTTGGAGCAACACCAATTGTCAGCCATGGAGCCAAAATCCTTGTACACCATATTTAGATTCAATAAAGGTTACGCCATGTATAAGATCAACGACGTTAATTTTAGCTACGACGCTGGACCAAAACAGCCACCACGTGCAACTGCCATACTCCAATTCCCCTATCGCGAATTCCCGGCCGGTATGGGGTTCGTAGCCTTGGGGTCCAAACCTTACTGTATCGGTGGACAAAAGGAAAAGAAAGTTTATGTCGTCGATCTTAAAACCGTCGAAACATGTTACAAGGAAAATCGATCCCCCTTCGTCAGAGTTGCTGACATGCACGAAGGTAAGGACTCCCCTTAATTACGTGTTTGTATGGAATAGAAAAATCTATGTTATGGACTTTGGCAGTGGCGTAGTCAGAATAAAAAGTCACTGGGTTCAAAATACTACTATACCTTGTTAAAAAGCTTACTTTCTAATTAGATCAATATGCTTTGAAGAAAATTTAGTGGGTCAATATGTGAAATTCAATTTTTTAGTGGGGTCAATCTTGATATATCTCTATTTATATGACTCATTTTGCAATTTACATATATATAAAATATAGGACTTTAAAATTTTAGTGGGGTCATTTGACCCCACTATCCAATACGTGGCTACGCCACTGGACTTTGGTTACACTTACACATACATCAAAGATGAAGGGAGAAGAAAATTCGATGAAGGGAGAAAAAACTTTGAAGTTTTCGATCCTGAAATAGGTGAATGGAGTGTTTTGCCTAGGCATAGTTTTATTACTGAATAATAGAACTGAGACTCGTATCTCAGGGCATGCTATAGTTGGTGATAGGGTTTTTTTTTGGGATTCTTGGAAATCATTGTTACAGAGAAATTTCCTGTTTCGATCTTAAAAATAAAACTTGGGTTTATGAAGATAAAGGATTTTATGATCGAAATTATGGTGAGGAAGTAATTGGGGATTATATGACTGCTTGGAGAAAAGCATTGATTAAAGGAGGAAATCCAAAGAGTAGTGCTTTTACTGTAAATAACACTTTATATGGATATAAGGAGGGATACATTGCGACTTACCATATCTCAAACAATGAAGATGATCGACATGTTCCTAGTGACAAAGTAAAGGGAATCGAATTTGACTATGTTTATGTTAGACATGCAGAGTTGATCCATTTCGGGGATGAGAAACTTTGTCTTGCTGTTAGTCAGTCTTCATGGGATTATGATGATAGTGATTGCCGCAAGAGGGAATTTGTGTTATTAAGTTTTGATATCCTTAAACAGAAAGGATCCAAGGATGATCAGCTTTTATGTTGGGCTGACATTTACGATTTTCGTAATGTTGAATCCTCTGATGCTCTGTCTCGTGGGGAGTTTCTCTATGCCTTCGCTGCTTGAACTTGAAGATCCTATATACATCTTTATGTTTAATTTTCTTCTTACTTTCTTAATCAATATATATAAAAATATATGGCAGAATTGGCTGACCGATTTATTTTCTTATATTTATGCTACTGAGTTGAATTTGTTTAAATCACAAATCTTCATGTGTGAGGCTTCAATTCTGTCATATATTGAAACCTTAAAATTAATCAAATCTGTCAGTGAATTCAACATGAATACATGATATATACCTCTGTTATATACTCAAGGAATAATCTAAAGTATGGGTTTTCAGCATATTTTGATAGCCTCTTGCCTTACGAAACAGGGGATGGCCCTGAAATATTTCATTTCGAAATTAGAATTAAAACAATGTTCTTTAAAAAATTTGACCGGGCGTTGGTCTCATAGGCCTGGAGTAATTTTGGGGTTTCCGCCATTTAGTTTGATGAACAAAGTTGGTAGTTTATGCAACAATGTGTAAGCATGAAGGGAAGCCATTGAGATTTCCAGAAAGTCGTCAAGCTTGGGAATATGAGATTGTAAGAGAAAAAGGTGTTGTCCCAAGTCCCAACCAAACTAAACGAGGTAGTTTGCTGATGCTTTGTGTTCTGGGAAATCATTGTTGGAATGGACAGCATGAACAAAAGCAAAGAGCATGGATTTATTTGTAGGGTTTAGGAACTCAAAAACATCATTCAATTCTTGAATTGAGAAGATGAAAACTCACAAGATTAATGTTCCTTAATTTTGAAGTTTTTTTTTGGTCAATTGTTTGAAGATTGACTCAATTGTTTTACTACAGAGAATCACATTTGTTCCTTTTTTTTTTTGGTATGAATAGCTGTAAATTGCAGAGGAAAACTTACAAATAAGATTCTGATTTTCTTAGAACTTGAATCATTATTGTGACAATTGTTAACATTGTGAAACCTTAAAGTTCCAATGTTAAACTTGAATCATTGCTCTTCATTTCTGAGGAAGGGTTGGTCCATTTAGGGGATGATAAATTTGGTCTTGTAATCATCAGTAGTGACTATGGAACTGGAAGTGGTTACCGGAAGGAGGAACTTGTTTTCGTAACATTTCAGGTCGTTAAACAGAATAGTTCCAAGTCTGGTGAGTTTTTGTGCTGGGCTGAAATTAAGGATTTTCATGGTGTTAAAAGCTTGGACTCCTTTCTGTCTAATAAGGGGAAGCAGGTCCTCCTCCATTCCTTTGCTACTTGAAGATCTACTTCTATTTCATCAATTATGTTTTTGAGTTTTTTTTCTTTTTACTTTCTTATAATTAATGGCTGGATGGGCAGATGGCAACAAAAAGTGGTAGAACAGAACAAGTTGTTTTCTCATTTTCTTATTTCTGTTATCGAGTTGATTTTTTTTTTTTTAAATCACAAATATTCTTGTGTGAGGCTTCAATTGTCATATTTTGTTGGAACCTTAATTATGCTGCCTTTTCTTATTTCTTGAAGAAAATTAATTTGATGCAAGTTGCAACAAATC
Source organism: Corchorus capsularis (assembly GCA_001974805.1). Taxonomy (NCBI): domain Eukaryota; kingdom Viridiplantae; phylum Streptophyta; class Magnoliopsida; order Malvales; family Malvaceae; genus Corchorus; species Corchorus capsularis. The sequence goes on from AWWV01010759.1 coordinate 4,192, forward strand.
AAATATTGCCTCAATACTGGATAAAATGAACAGCATTGCTTAAGCAGAGCATTTTATTAACAACATGCTCTGCTCTTCAGCTTCACATTGCGTTGAATTGAAAATCTAAGACACGCAATAAGACATATTTTCAACAAGAACGAATAGTACATATATACTTCATATAAGATGACCAGATAAGCCAGAAGACATACATTCAGACTCTTGTTTTCCATGGCTCCCCTATATATTAAGAAAAGAACAAATTAGAGTGTTGTTATTGACATATATAACTGCATATAACCAGGAAAGAACCAAATTAAGGATCAAAATCAAATGTTCGATTTCTTTCAAAGAGAGTGCATCTTACATGTTAAAATCAGGAACAAATTGATGCTTAAATGTTATAGCATAGAGATAAATCTCATTACTTGAAAGTTGAAACTCATATCCGGAAAGGCAATTTAGAAAGTAGCAATTTCATTTGTTTAGTATCAGCAAAAGATCAATGCAGCAACATATATACCTGAAGCTTACGTATAGAGATTGAGGAATTGAACCGGTGAAAATTGTTTACAAATAAATTTCTTCACAGAAAGTGATAGGCAAATTTGTTGTTGTCATGCCTAGGTATTCCTATCCTAGTTGAAGTTAGTATTGCAAAACTGATCGGAATTTCAAATTCGGCAATTGAACTAGAACTTCTGGCACTCACCCTGACAATTTATTGTTTGACAAGTCACTGAAAACAAAAACTTACTCAATTAAACATTTTGAATGAAAAAGCTTAAAATTGTTAGAAGAACTAATCCCCCTTCTTGTCATTGAAAGGTTACATACATGTTAAATGTTATAGCATAGAGATAAATCTTAATTATTACTTACATGTTACTCTGAAGGTTACATATATTAAGCCATTAGGATTTAGGATCAAATCGATGCATAAGGCTTGAAATTATGTCAAGTAAAGTGTGATCAAATAAATCTTTACTTTCTATATAGTTAGTACCAGTTCCCTTGAAGATCATACAAGGATTCGACCTTTTTATTTGTACCCCATCCGGTATCCAGAGTTTTGTTCTAACTAATCCGAACTAATCCGTCTTGCCTTTAAAAAAAATCCGAACTAATCCGGATCCAACTCGCATCGCGCACCTGATTATGATGGGTGAATCTACCAACGGGACAAGGACTCACCTTTAATTAATTAATTATAAAATATTAGCCCTACTAATTTATCTTTCTTTGTAGTGCCGGCTAATACAAATATATAGCTTCTAACATGGGGCATAAATAAATTAACCTAAAAGCCTTCTTTAAAGCCCATGAAGGTTGAGACACCGCCTAAATTTCTTACTATATAAACTATAGTCACACAATACAAGTAATTAATCAAATCAGCTTAGGGTTTTATCAAAGTTAATTAAAAAGAGTGAGACGCAAAACAGAAGATTTTTTTTTTCTCCCCCCAATGGCAGATTTGGAGCAACAACAATTGTCAGCCATGGAGCCAAAATCCTTGTACACGATTTTTAGATTCGATGAAGGTCCAATTCGTTACGCCTTGTGTAAGATCACCAACGTTAATCTTAGCCACGACGAACCAAAACAGCCACCACGTGCCACCGCCATACTCCAATTCCCTAGTCTCGAGTTCCCGTCGGGCATGGGATTCGTAGCCTTGGGGTCCAAACTTTATTGCATCGGTGGACAAGTGAACCTTAATTCGATTTCGAAGAAAGTTTATGTAGTCGATCTTAACACCATAGAAACATGTTACAAGGAAATTAATCGATCTCCGTTTGTCCAAGTTGCCGACATGCACGAAGGTAAGGGATTCCCTTACGTGTTTGCATTGAATGGAAAAATCTATGTTTTGGATGGTTGTGGAGACTATAACGGAACATACTTTCATCACACAAAAGACGAAGGGAGACCAAACTTCGAAGTTTTCGATCCCGAGATAGGTGAATGGAGTGTTTTGCCTAGACATAATTATGTTTCTGAATATTTTAAGAACACTGACATCCCGGGGCATGCTCTAATTGGTGATAGGGTCTTTTTTGGGCTTCTTTCAAACCGTAATACAGTAATTTCCTCTTTCAATCTTAAAACCAAAAATTGGGTTCATCATGACGAAATTCATAGACGTTATAATAATAAGAAGGATGAAGAAGCGGTTAGGGATTATATATCTGCTTGGAGTAAAGCATTGACAAAAGATGGAATTCTAGGGAGTGCTGTTATCGTAAATAATATCTTATATTCATATATCAATGGACGCATTGCGACTTTCTTTGTCTCTAACAATGAAGATGATCGACATATTCCTATTGACAAAGTAAGGGGAATCGAGGTTGATGACTATATGTATGTTAATCATGCAGAGTTGATTCACTTGGGGGATGAGAAATTTTGTCTTGCTGTTGGTGAGAAAGCGTCTCGACTTGATTATGATCGTGACCGTGATGATAGCAATATGGGATTTGCTTTGTTAACATTTGAGGTCGTTAAGCAGAAAAGCTCCAAGGATGATCAGCTTTTATGTTGGGCTGATATTTTCGATTTTCATGCTGTTGAAACCTCTGATGATGCCCTTTTGTCTCGGGGGAAGTTTTTCCATGCCTTTGTTGCTTGATTATTTGAAGATCATCTGTCATAACTAATGGGTGAATTGCAACACAAAAGTGGCACAGAACAGAGCAAGTATGTTTTTGAGAGTTGAATTTGTTTAAATCCCAAAATATTCATGTCACTTTTGTTATATTGAAATCTTAGTTATGCTGCCTATATATATATAATCCTTTTCTTAAGAAGAAAATTAAAGCTGTAACTGTGTTTAAATGTCAATGTTGCTGCTGGAAGCTGCAATTCTTCCTTTTTCTTTTCTACCCCATTCAACAAATGGTATACATGCAGCTTTGTATTTTGAGTTCAAACATAACTGTCTTTAATTAAATCAATATACTATCATCTCTATTAGTGTTTTTTTAGGGAAAAACTGAGTCAAATAAGTTTTCTCAAACACTTTACCTCAAAAAAAGTTTTCTCAAACACTGAACTTCAGAGCAATTACATACTCGATAAAATCAGGAGGGGAAAATGGTACGTGCTTTGAACAGTCTTTTTAGCATTTCAATCTACTTCTGGCTTAGCTGCAGCTTTAGCAATCTGCAACCAAATCAATAAAATAATAAGATCAAGTACTAATATGCTGACCTGATTTTAAAAGTAATTTATAACTTCTGCTACAAAATTGAGCTCAAGGGATTTGTGGACTGGCGGTGAGGATTAGAGAGGTGGAGTGTTCAAGACCCTCTATTGAACAAAGATAACAGTACTCCATTTGACTTGTATTGAAAATTTTCATTCCCATTCTTCAACATCATCTATTATGACAGAACTAGAAACCCGAAAAGATCATATACAAAGTAAACAATTTACAAATAACTTACCTGAGGCTCAAAACCAGGTTTCCCCAGCAATATTTTCTCAAAAAGTGCACCAATTCTGCCAGAAAAATATAAAAAGCTTTCAAAAGCAAAGGTAAGACGGGTTCGGCTCCCCTCCAATACACCTAGTGTCCAATGATTTCCAATATAGTCCCGGATTTTTGACACCTATTAAAATCATCTTTGAACAGCTGAGATTAAAAGATAGGAGATAACCTTGGTTCCCAATTATTCACGCCGTTTACTCGCTCCTTGATCTCTTCAATTTATTCTTTAGAGTGGAAATATTGCAGATAAGAACAAAGATCAATCACCCAAAATTGTAAATGTTTTCTTTTTTCTCCGCATGAGCATATTTGCACATGAATCTTCCTTGCAAATTGTAAATTGTAACACGCCCTCTTCCTCAAAACAGGACAAATCCATGATCCTTTATAGCCTCCAAATCCTCAAGTCCTACTCCCTTACCCCCCAACACGACCTCCAATATACCCATTGTGTTTTTCGTCAAATGTGGGAACCTAAATGCTTCCCTTTGGATATACACTTATCAGAGCTCTATCAGAATTTAGAATCCAATGAAATTGAATGATCCCTTGGAAGTATTTTTTCGGTCTCTTAAAAATGCTTTTTAGCGGTATCGTTTTGTCAAATAAATCCACCTTCTTCAGTTTAGAGGGCAGCAGAATCATGGGTTAGCAGTGAAATTTAGGTTTGAAAAAATGATTTTGATGATCTTTTTCTTCTGTTTTTTTGTGTTCATGGAAGCATGAAAAGTTAGAGAAGACGATAAAGGGGAAGAAAGAAAACGGCGTGAATAATCATGAATAATAGGGTTATCTCCGATATTTTAATCTCAACCGTTCAAAGATAATTTTAATAGGTGTCAAGAATCCGGGACTATATTGGATATCATTGGACACTAGGTATATTGGAGGGGAGCCGAACCAGGTAAGACGGTTATCCAATGGAACCAAACATTTGAAAAATTTTGTACAAAAGTTTTTTGGTTAATCATTTCCGCTCAGATGGGCCTCCTTATTAATACAAGCATATGGGCCTTCCAAAATTAACCTAGCTATTTAAAGCGCATAAAGAGTTGAAGTTGAAGACGCCAATTAGTTCTTCGTTAAGCTCAGACTTTCAGATTTTCCAAAACAGATTTTTCTAATGGCAGATTTGAAGCAACAACAACCCTCAGCCATGGAGCAAAATCTACTCAACATGCATGAAGGTAAGTGCTACTCTTATGTGTTCACTTTGAATGGAAAAATTTATGTTATTGGTGGTGCTGGTCAAAACATGGATTCCATGGAATCCCTTAATTCTGAAGGGAAAAGAAACCTTGTAGGGCAAAAAAACTTTGAAGTCATTTGAAAGTCATTTGAAACTTGAAAGTTTGATAGGCAAATTAGAGAATCAAAGTTGTAAACAGAGAGTGCTAAGAAATTACCCTTTGACATGAAATTTTGAAAGCTCCCAAGCTACAAGTAGCAGCAGAAGTAGTAATCGGTTTCTGTCATTTTTTTGCACTCAAAGATCTTGCTGATTTTCCTCTATCTTTTCCTTGTAGTACTATGTTTGATAGGCAATCATTCTGGTAAGCAAAACCTGCTACAATTTTCATGTTTTTACCTTTATTGCAACTACTTTTTTGAGTTCAACATAGGCAAAGTCTTATTCATCCACTCAAATTTCAAAAGTACTTCCCCTGCTTTTGCAAGTTGATTAATTACTTACTACTCTACTCTTATGTTTTTTTTTGGCATCACTCTACTCTTATGTTTTAAGTCATTGTTTTAGCAGATGAATTTCCACCAAATTGTCTAGTCAGTCTGCACTTTCTGAATCAAAAGGACTTGTTAATTGCTTTGCGCAACTTATATATTTAAACTTTTTAAAGTTATTTTCAATACCCCTGCTAATCATCTCTTGTATTCTCTCAGCATTGGAGATCTAGCAGCTAAAGCCATGAGTTTTACAGAGGAATGGGAGACATGACAAGAGAAATCTAGCATTAGTATTAGCATTGAAGACATCCAGGTCTTCTGTCTCCCAATTCCACATCTCTACTTATAATTTACACTACATTTCTATAGCCCTGCAACAAAAGCTTTCATTTTCATAGTTTAAAGTTTAAACCTTATTTCTCTTGTTATTCAAGTTAGAATTACAAGGAAAGAAAATTACCAGTCATCTGGAGAAGCAGTAACGGCTCTTTCGAGGTAAGATTTAGCTCAGCTCTCATCTCTGTGTTTTTCCCAGATTAATTTTCCTCTCATACAATACAAAGACAAAAACTTGGCCATCTCCAGGATTCGCTAAGATTGCTCTACCTGCTCTCTCAATTCAACTTCAGTAATTGAAAATTTTCCAAGTTTAAACCCGATGAGGTTTTAACAGTGGGATATTAGCCCACGAAT
>AWWV01010760.1:0-16036 GCA_001974805.1 Corchorus capsularis
ACTCAACCAATATGAATAAATAGGAAAAGGACCATGATGGGCTCAGTATGGAGGGCTAGAAACACTATAAACCATGAAAATCAACCTCGAGGGAATGGCTTATATATAAGGAGGAAGACCTGACCTAAGTTATGAAAAGGATTCCTTTCTTCTAGAGTTGTTTCGCCCTCAAAATTCAGAGTCTCTAATACAACTGCTCTTAATTTTTTTGTCTTCTTTTCCTTTGTTGGGTGTTCTACATTTTGTGTGCTTCCATAAAAGTTTAGGCAGTCCCCCAGTATTTAAATCCAACAGGAATTTGAGTACAATTGAACGACCCACATGGCATTTACATATTATATCAATACATAGTTTTAACATATAATTATATTGGTTGAAGAATCACTGCTCAAACTGTGTGGAAAGCACACATTTTAACTACTGTCAAAAGGTCAAAGCTTCAGCAAATAGGATCATTGTTTTCATTGAAGAATTGATTCCAGTAGTCAAGAAATCTAAAGTGCATGAATTTTCTTCTTAATTATTTGTCTTCTGTACATGTATGCTCTAAGTCTAACTGCTGAAATTCTGTCACATGAGTCATTGGACAACTATTTTATTGATTGTGATGGATCCATAATCACATTGGCGGTTACCATCCATCCTTGTGTGATTACAGAACAGATGGAACAAGTGGTGCGTCATAACTTCCAAGTACTTCAAGAGTGTAAGGAGCAGCTAACTGCTTTTAACAAGCAAGATTTTGAGAAAAGTTCGATTGTAGATTTTATACTTAATCATTTTGATTAGAGCATTCAACTATGTTTATTACATTTTTTCCTTTTACATAACTCTCACCTGCTAACTATCTTAAACAAATACCAACAGGTTGAGCTAAGAGACCACCACTAGATTCAAAGACTTGCGAGCACAACAAACTATTTATGCTTTTGTTCACCTTTTTTTTTTCAATATCTATGTTTTACAATTCCTTGAATGTTAGCTTTTGTTTTAGTTTTAGTTTCAATATCCATGTTTTCGGCTTCCTTAAATGTTTAAAAGTCACAGTTTAGATTACTTAGCTTTTGAGTTAAAACAGGTGTTTAAGTCTTTTAGATCTTTGTTTTGTAAGAAAATACAGTACCTATGTCAAGTTCAAACTTCAAACAGAAAGATTGTTGTTTAATGAATTCATGAGAAGTATCATTTTCTGTTCAATCTTATGTTTCCAATCTTCCTCTACAAATGCAAAATTATTTGCAAAGACCAGATGGATACATTTAGCAATTGCAATTCAAATAAAAGATCCCCGCAGCGTAAGCGCGGGGTATCCCTCTCGTATACATTAAATACATTCAAGGATGGATGCATTGGCGCTTACCATATCTCTAACAATGAAGATGATCGATCTATTCCTTTTGACAAAGTAAGTGGAATTGAGATTGAATTTCCTACCAAAAGTATCGAGTCCGGGGAGGATGATATAAGTACCGAGTCCGGGGAGGATGATATAACTATCTGTGATGCTGAGTTGGTCCATTTGGGTGATGAGAAATTTTGTCTCGTTACTCATAATAATCCTGGGTACTATAACCGGCCTGGTGAAGAAGTGAAGAAAGAAATTGTTTTCTTAACATTTCAAATCGTTAAACAGAAACGTTACAAGGCTGATGATGAGTCTATCTGCTGGGCTAACATCTATGGTACTTTTCGTGCTGTTGAAGGCATTGATGCTGATCAAGGGATGGTTCTCTACAGCTTTGCAGCTTAAACATCTTTTATTGATTCTGTATTTTGTATCTTCTCTTTCCTTTAAATTCTGTTATATGAAATCGAATTTATAGTTTATTCTCTTTCCTTTGATTCTGTCTAATTATATTTTTGCATTATGATCAATCAAAATTCAAAAATCAACATGGTACACTTCTGTCATGTTTGGATAATATAACCCAAAGTTCTGTTCAGTCCCTGGAGGCTTTAGATTCTCATTAAAAATTGCAAAAACATAAGTCTCTATGCTCCTTCCAGGCCTCTTTGGTGTACCCGATGTTCCATAGACATGGGCAATTAGGTTGTTATTGTATGTCTCAGCATTCTCAATTGTTGCAATTTCACCATTTTCTTTCGAAGGCCATCCACTTTCTGATACAACAATAACCACAGAATTTCCTCCAACTTTCTCTAAGGCTGAGTAAACTGAATCTGTCATGGCATCAAACAGATTCTTGTATTCAAACTTACCGTCTTTTACGACAACCTCGCTGCTATTAAATAGAGCATAGTCCAAGGAAATGTCTTGTTGGTCATTTATGTATGCAAAATAAGGATAGACATTTACAAGGAGGGGGCTGTTTGTTGCAGCTAGGAATTCCGTGATGGATTTCATTATAGAATTCACCTCATTGGCGAATTCCCCTTTAGAAGGAGGGAATGAATTACCAAGAACAGCCATTGAAACCGTTGTACTTACAGGGATTTCCCCCAGATTTGCATCCCCTAATGCTGTTTTTAGATTTCTCATTGCTGGCAAGACATGGATTGCAAAGTCACTAGGGATAACTTCGTTTCCGGCGAATATGCATCGAAAATTGACATCTTTTGAATAAGGAATTACATTTTTTTGAACCCAGGTTCTGGCAAAAGATATGTCACTTCCAAGGTTTGGAAGATCCAGGTTTAGTGTTCCAAGGATGACATAAATTCCAGACCCTTGAAGAGCTTGAAGGGCATCAGGATTGGGATTGTAAAGGCGAATTTGTGTAATTTGCCTTGATTTCAAAAGAGCAATGACTTCATTTGGTGGTGGAAGGTTGTTCCCTAGCATTCCATAGTTCACTCCTACTAATCCTGCTTCTGCAATGGAAATCAATAAACTTATTTTACACCATATATTCATAAAACACACAAAATTCTAAAGCTCAATAACATAAATACTATATTATACCATTGAAGATAACAAATTGAAGCAAGGAAAGATAAAGCAGAATTGTAAAATGGAGAATCTGATTCATTGAAGCCTGTCCCTAGCAACCATAAGCTTATAATTTGAAACAGGGGAATTTTAAAAGATTGAATGTATAATGTTGAGGTCCTGGGATTTAGCCTTGTTATATAAAGAGGAATTATTAATGGTTCAAAGATACGATAAATTATTGATCTTTTCAGATGAATTGTCGATGATGACTAAAAGATTTGTTTGCAAATTTGTCTTGAGTTGTATGGACAAGGTATATGTCAAGGAAGAAAAACTGGCTGTTTCCTCTGTTGTTAACTTGTAGTAGTAAGACTTTTTCAACTTTCTCCAAGTTGAAATCATTAATCAACCCGAAGGAAATAGTAAGATTTCAAGACTTTAGCAGCAAGTCTCAACTCTCCTTTTTTTTTTTTTTTTTGCACTTTGTAATCTTTCCTTTGTTATGGTTAACCGATTTTGCTATGATTCGATATTTCATGAAGCTTCACTTCACAGTTCATAGTTAAGATATTAGTATTTCCTTATAAATAAGTATCTTCTAACACAAAATTTATATGCCCACTTCACTTGTAGGACAAAAGCTTATCATGAAGAAGCAATGATTGCCGGCCGGCATTCAACAATAATATGCTTCACTACTAATTAACATCTCGTCTGATTTGTTGCCACTTGCGTTAAATTTGGAACAGTTGATTATAAAATCGTGTGACTTGGTCAAGATTCTGTTTTCAGTCACAAGAAGTTGAATGCTTTGATCACTCTAGTTGACTCTAGAATCACAAGCAACTTCCACTATTTAGTGTAAAGTTTGAGAGCAAAGCTTTCCATCCTTAAGCATTGAAAGTTTCTGTTTAATCTACTATAGCCCTTGCCTTGAATTTCTTATATTCATTGGTCCTCACTCCTCAGACATGGAAGAAAACAGAGAACAGGCTCGTCAGCAGCAGCAGATGGAAGAAAATCCTGTCCAAGAAGATAAATCATCTCAGCAGATCATTATAGAAAAGACTGATTGTCGGGGCGAGGACAAGCAAGAGGAGACAAGTAAAAAACCGAAACAAGGTTCAAAACAAAGCCTCAAGGCAGCAAAACCTACAATTCCTCAACCATTTACTTTGTCCACTGAGAAAAGAATGTCTAGGGAAAGACGTGGGTCAGTTGATTTTTCTGCAGATATTAGCAAGAAAACAAAGCCTAGACAAAGGCATGGTTCAATGGATTTCAACAACTCATATTCACAACCTAGATTGTCCCGGTCTGCTAGTTTAAGCAACAAGTAAGTTCTATTTCTATAGATTGAAAACTCAAACTTGCAGAGATTAGCTATATTATTACATTATTAGGAGATTTAAATGCTAACATGAGATTCCTATGTCACAGGGACCGATTGTCTCCTAATGCTGGAGACACCTCTGACATAAACCGTGCAAATTCCCTTCATGGTACTTCAAAAATAATTTCCAGGCCTCAAGTTAAAGCTGCAGAACATGTCGAGAGTAAAATTGGGGTGAGCTTATCTTTACTATAATTTAAGATTAAGACACTAACCTTATTATAGGAATCTTGACTTTTTTAAAAAAAAAATTCATTTAAAGTATTGAATTTCATGAGTACAAATCTGGCAGAGTGCTCAGAAAATGAAGAATAGGACTCCGCTTATTGGGGCTGAAAGCAAGCAACTAAAGGGAAATGACAAGGTGAACAACAGAGGAATTTGAGCCAAAAATCTAAATACAAATTATCTCAGAAGATTATTATCTTGTCTAACATGCCTCTATGTATGTATGCAGAAGCAGCGAGTGGAGGGAATGGAAAGTAGTAATCTGCAAAAGAGTAGCACCTTTAAGGCATTGCCGTTGCCAAAGTTCTACCAGAAGAAAGATTCTCCTCCAAAATCCGAGACTAAGAAGGTGAGTTTATCAAACTATGTCTGCAATTTCGACACAAATTTCGAATAATTTAGAACCCTGATGCATATTTATCATTGAGAATGTGACTCACAGATGCCAGAGACAAATTCAAAATCCCCTACCCTTATTAGATCTATAAAGAAGGCTGAAAGCAGCAAGATAGAAGACAAAGGCAAAGGGCCATCAAAGACAGTAACTAATGGGGCTAAGGAGACAATAAGCAAATTACTCAGAAGTACAAGAAAGGTTTTGAATACTTCAAAAGTTACAACCAAGGGCATTGTTTCAAGTGCCTAAGGACAGGATTCTGGAATCTGGCCAGGAAATGGTAGCATTTATTATAACCACCTATGCTTATCTGCATGATGAAGGATTTTTGCTTTGTTTTTTGTTTGTATGAATGTGTAAACTTCTCTGCGCTTTCGTTTGTGTGGCATTAAAATTTTCTTAACACAACAAAAGAGTGATCAAGTAATTAAGTAAAGCCATGATTGAATCAACCGTCAAACAAGCAGCAGATCTAGCAGCTAAAGCCATGAGTTTTAATGAGGAATGGGAGACATGACAAGAGAGATCTAGCATTTAGTATTAGCATTGAAGACACCCATGTCTTGTGTCTCCCAATTCAACATGTATTTAGACTCTTTGGTACATGAACTTTCTTTTCTTTTAATGTATCCTTTGTTTTCTTTGTTTATTCATTGATTTATAGGTTTCATGCATGCGATCCCGACAAGTTTCGAGGTCTAAGCTAAATTTTAATGGAAGGAAGCATTTTTAAAAGACACAAACAGACTGGACATTAAGAAACAGAAACTTCTGCAACTCGGAAATCCTAGAGTAATGAAGCATTTTGGACAGGCTGTTGTTACAGCATACTAAAACTTGAACGTTTAGGAAGCTATTTACGCCACCATTCCATCAGGGAATTAACCATTAAAATAGTTGAGATTCATTCATTTCGTTTCAGTTCATTGCTCCTCAAGTAAATTTATATTACTTATAGAAGATAAAAGTACCTTTTCAAGAATTGCAGTTTAAGATCCCTTTCCAATCAGAGTAATAATCTGACATAACAACACAATTTCATTCAGATTGATTTAACCCTTTTAACAAATTTAGCAAAATGAACCAGTTCATTCATGACATCAATAGAAAACATAAGCAAAAGTTAGACAATGCAAAGAAAGGAGCAAATTATTGTCAACAGAACCCACATGAACTTCTAATATAGAAAACATGTTACATAATTTACATCATAAAAGGTTCAGAATCAAACTAATTTATAGTACATTTTTATAGCCCTGCAGCAAAAGCTTTTAAGTTTTAATCTTCATACATAGCTTAAACCTTATTTCTCTTGTTATTGAAGTTAGAATTACAATTAATAACGTATTACACAAAACATGCCGACCTAGAGTAACATGATTTATTCATTTCCCTTGTTAATCAAAACCATTTTCCTTCATTCTCTGCCTTTTTTGTGTATGTTCTTCAGTCATGTAAATCCTTTTCAAAATCCATTATGATACGTACAAATGTATTCATTCGAAGATCTTCCATGGCTGATAGTAAACGAGAGATCACATTAAAAAGCTGCAACTAAAGCTGGCGAAGCTCCAACTTTATCAGCACCCATTTCTTCTTCTTCTTCATCTTCCTCTGCTTCCCACATGAAATTTGCATAAGATCCCAGCACCATGCTGCAAATTATACCCAAAATTGAGTTTCTTTTTCACAATATTTGATTGAATAAGTTAACAAGGAAAGAAAATTACCAGTCATCTGGAGAAGCATTAACGGCTCTGTCAAAGTAAGATTTAGCTCGGCTTTCATCTCTGTGTTTTTCCCAGATTAACTTTCCGTACAAAGACAAAACTTCTCCATCTCCAGGATTCGCTAAGATCGCTCTTCCGTAATACTCTTCTGCTCTCTCCATATCCCTTTCCACCTTCAAAGTCAAACCCAAACAGAGACAAATCAGATTTTGTTTTGTTTAAATGAATAATAACATTAAAAAAATGTTAAAAGAAGCTTTTTTTTACCTCGTGCAAGAACTTGCCGTAATTTCTCAAGAGAAGAGAGTCACCGGGATTTAGTTTCAACATTTCCCGATAATAATCGCCGATCTTGTTCTTATCACCGAACGAATCATCTCCGTGATCACCACCAGATTTCCCGCCATTTCCGAATCCGTCACCAGAGAATCCAATCTCCTCCATTGAGATCCCGAATTCCGGCCAAATTGGCGGGAAACTTACGCGATCGCTTCCTTTGCCTTTGACCAACGTTCGGAACTCGCTGTCAACTTCGGCATCCGACAAATACTCCTCCTCCGGGATCCCCGCCGGGAAACACCGTGATCCGCCGGGAATCCGAGAATCCGATCTCATGATATCGGTGTCGGAGGCAGTTCGCCTTATATGAGAGTGACTCTCCTTCGGCTTCCGTTTATCAGTACGGAAATGTAACGAGATTATGGGCGAACAAGGGGAAGAGCCGCCGGCTCTCTCACCGGAGCAAACTCCACCGAACGAACTTTGACGAGAAATACTAGAAACTTTCGGTGAACTGCAGACAGCCTGCGAGGAGACTGGAACCGAACCGGCTCTCAAAAGAACAGCTTTCATAATTGAAACAGGTTTTAGTTTCAAACTTTGATGACACTGTCAGAGTAAGTAAAGGCGCTAAGGACTTGAGGAAGGGACTTTATGTTAGATGCTAGATATATAAATAGTTAGGAGCCGTCAGATGTGGTGACGGTAGTTGACTTGAAAGAGCACGAGATGGTGACAAGTGTAAGAATGAACGTGAGCGTAGGCATGAGCGTGGCGTCGGCTTTTGGCTGATGACTACTTTACTTTTTGCCCTTTTCTTATGGGTCACGAGAAAAGTGTGATCGAGCAAGGTGGTGATGCCACGTGTTATGAAGGTTCCATGTAGGTCCCGTATGAAATGGTACGGATTATCGTAACACTGGGGGTGAGTCGTACTGAAGCAATTCGATCCGAGCTTTATTATTGTAGAATAGGATGCATGTATAAGATTTTTTTCTTTTGTCTTTTTCTCTTCAAAAGCCACATATCTGTATCTTTTAATCAACTCATCTTATCCTAAATAAACATAAGTAAGAGTATTAATTATGTTATCAATAAAGAAATAAGAAATGAAAATTTTGTTACAATTTTTCAAACATAAAGTCAGCTCATCTTAACCTAGTTCCTAAACTTAAGGAAGAATATTAATTATGATATCAATAAAGAAATAAGAAATGAATTTTTTTACTAACAAATGCTAATTCAAGTAATTCGGCATTTAATCTCTTTAAACAAGATCTCGAGTCAATCTTGTGAATTGAAAAAAATTATTGTCACAGAAGTCCACTCATAACAAATCAATCCGACTTAACTGTCAAAAAAAGGACACTTTAAACTTGTAAATATAAACCATATATTAAAATTCTGTTCGCTAGAAAAGTCCAAAGGTGGGATTGCACGTTATGGGCAAACGGAGCAAATGGATTTGGTCATTTCTGTGTTCCCATGCTGTGTTCCACCAAAAAGGCATTGAGACAAAGCCCATTTTAATCGCAAACTATATCTTGTGGATAAAGGAACTTTATTTTTTAAATAATAAGTAATAAAAAGTAAGGGGGCCTCTCTCTTATTTCAAAAAAAACTTGTTAAATCAACAATTTATTTAGTGGTCAAAAAGTCTGGATTATAAATATATTGGGAGGTAAGGTCACGTACCGCATATAGTTAGCAAATATATTACAATCAAATTTAGTTAAATTATAAATATAAATATTAGTTTCCTTTTTCATGTGAACAAAGCGAATATTATCAAAATTTTTGGTTAACTATGGGATCTCCATAATTAAGCAAGCTCCTTGCCATAACATTGGTTCCTTTTTATTGATCTCCATAAGCAATTAAACACAAACTAACAAAGCAAGCACAAAACCCACACACATTAAATACGGTGGAAATTGAACCTGAGACCTCATGGTGCAGGTAGCATGCTCGGGTGCTGATTAAATCAACATTAATTTAGCTAAATATGGGTTTATTTATGTGTATATACATTGGTACATACACATTTCCTTTGCTGTTGTTGGAATTTGAAGTTTATACAGTGTTTTACTTGGGACTGAGCCCACCGGCCCCATGTGATGCCACGTGCAAGTTTTCAATGGGCTTCCACGTGGATTCAATGGCCCATGTGATCTCACATGACAATTTTACTCTTCAATGCCCTCGTGGCATTTCATTTTTCATTTTCTTACACGTGTTGTTCTTTATATATTTTGTTATTATAACACTTGTTAGGCTATTAATCATCCTAGATTAATTTGCATAGGGAAACGATAAGAATCTAGATTTATGATCACAAAAGGACAAAACCAAAAATAACATCATTGGGCCTTGCCCTGTTTCCATGAAAATTTGCAACAATCTAATGAAAATCCTGGGTGAGATCAGCCCAAATTGTTATGGGCCTAATTAAGCCCAACTTTCAGCAGGGCCCTCACTTTGACGATCTAGCATAGCAGTCGACTGCCGACTCCTACTCCAAATAGGAAAAGCAGTAGCTAGGAAAATCGTAATCCTTATCGGGCAGGGAGTTTAACATGCTTATATAAATTCTAATTCTAATTCTAATTCTATATATATATCTAAGCTCATTCTCCCCGCTTTAAAGACTCTTGAAAAAAAAAAAAAGGCAACTATTCTATCAATTCATCATGGCTAAGTGGTCTGCTCTCCCTAAACCTATCTTGATCTTGATAATGAAAAAACTAAACCATCTCTCTGATATCATTAGTTTCAGTAGTGTTTGTTCATCTTGGAGATCAATTTGTGTCCAGGACCACTCGCATCTCCTTCGCCGCACACCTCCAGGCTTCATTATCCCTGGCCGTCCCAACAATAACTCATGCAAATCACACAGGTTTTTACCCTTAACAAAACTCAAGCTCTGCAATGATAATGACACCCTTGTTTACCATAACTTACCTCTGCTTTCTCTTCCTGATAAGAGTGAGTGTCGTGGGTGGGTCTTACCGGGGATGGCTTGTAATGGTGAATCCCAAGCTAGACATAGCCATGGTGGACCTGGTTTCGGGTTCTACATTTAGACTCCCTGGTGTTACAACTCTCCCTCCAGTACCTCAAGCTTTAGCCATATCAAAGACTCACGTATATTACTCAATGTCCTCTGTTAACAAGGCGATCATATCATCGAGCCCTGCCAGTAGTTCCTCTTCCAATTGTTTTGTCTCTGTTATATATACTCGCCATCGTGCATTGGCCTATTGCAAACTAGGAGGCAAAATCTGGAGACCAATAAAATTTGCAGGTTCAATTGACAAAACATGTGATGGTTTTACAGATGCCATATATCACAAAGGACGGCTTTATGCCCTGCATGATAGTGGAAAAATCTATACCAGTGACCTCACTGCCCTTTATCCAGTGATGACTGAGTTCATAGCCAGTCCACCACCAAGACATTTTAACAAGCAGTTGTCTACAGAAGTCTGCTACCTCGTTGAATCAGGAGGAGAATTACTGCTCGTATACCGCATGAAAGATAACACTCAAACCAGAATAGGTTACAGAACAAGAATGTTTGAAGTATACAGTTTAGATTTCAGTAATAAGAAATGGATTCCAGTAACAAGCTTGGGTGAATATGCCTTGTTCATTGGGCATAGTCAGTCTTTCTCACTCTCTGAGTTGAATGTGGGAGGCATCAAAAGGAACCACATATATTTCATGGATGACTGTATCTATGCTGATTACTACTACAAGAAGAAAACAGGATATGACATGGGTGATTTCAATTTTGGGAGCTCGACTATTGATTTCTACCCTACCAGCTTCAGGCTACCTTATCTACCAGGGTTTTGGGTCACTCCAGCACTAGGATATTCATAGCAATTTTATGTCCAAACTCCAAAAGTGCATGTATACCTCATTCAAAAAGCAAATTTTGAATAATCCCTTCCCCCCATAATGGGAATGAAAATCGAGAATATTGATAATGTTATTGTTATGTCCCTTGAAGAGAATGAACTAATTCAAAACTGGTCTAGATTTCAAATATAGAAAGTAGGAAGAAGCAAGTTCAAAAAGTTTAGACTCACACCATCATGAAAGATGGTTTTATTTGTTCTCTGATCAATTGTAAAGAATTTCCGAAGTGTTATCTGTAAAACTATAAATCACTCCTACAAAACCTTCATGTTGAACTGAGATTTAAAAAAAATGTTCAAGACAAGGAACATTGAATAACATGCCCTTGGACTATAAGGTTTGATATTTACATTTTACAATAAACATACTTAATGATTTATAATTAAAAATACAGATCACGAAAAGAAAAATAACCAACCTCTTCATAGGTACTCTACTGATCTTTCTTCAATCTCGACGATTTTGAAGATGGTGATTTAAGACCAGGGTCTGAAGTTCTAATAATGAACAAGAGAGTTTCAACGAGCATGGCGAGAACCAATCCAAGAATACCTCCAGCAGCATTCTGAGAATACAAAATAGAGCACCACCAAATTCAGAACTAAATTATCTAAAGCTCTTAAGACAAATACACTTTTACTTCAAAACTGTGGTTAGTAGTTTGGAATTACCATGGCAGGACTGTGATTAAACAATGCTCTGAACGCTAGATATCCAACCAAATACCCAGTAAACATCGTCAATGCAACATGTAAACCTGTTTAAGTAACATTATTAATTTCATGGCATCACAAAAAAAAAAAATTTGAAATAAACATGAAATTCATATCAAAAGAACTTACAGTGAATATAAAAAGGAATTATAAACAAAGATTGCTTTTATTGATGCCAAAAAAAAAAAAACAAAGATTGCTTTTACAACTTTTTTTCATTTTCAGAACAGACCAGCACTTACCAAAGCCAAGTTGATCCTTATAAGTAGAGAAAGGTTCATATTCCTGCTTCGGCGTGATATCTTTAACAAGCTCTTGATATTCTTTCCTCTCTGCTAATTCTTGAAGCTTCCGTAATCTTTCCTTGAGTTCCTCACTCTAAACATTCAAATAGAAACAACAAAACCAGATCAAAACGCAACCCAATAACTCAAAAAAAATAGTAAGATTCAACTAACTTTCTTTTCTGGGCCTAAAAATTAACAAGTCTAAAATAGCCGCAATAAAAATCCCTATTTTCTAACTCTCGTCCTTAGATTTTACTACTATATAATAAAACAAGAACTATAAATTACTAAATCATATAGTAAATTATTTGGAGGAATACTAGATCATATGTTTAATTTACCTTCTCTCTCGGTTTGGGGCTGTCAAAAACGAAACCAGATCCAGAGAAGAGAGATTTCAAACTGGGTCTGGTATGAACATCCGAACCGACCCATATGCTATTGATGTGCTTGTACGGTGCATTGGTTCGTGAGGAAAGAGTGGGAGCAAGTTTTCGGAGATCTTCAGAGAGACGTGGATCGTTGGAGGCAGAGTCAAGAAACAATCGAATGGGTTCGGTCACAGTCACGACGAGTCCGGGTTGCTTTTGCGGGTCGTCTAAGCTCATTTTTATTTGTAGCTGAAATAGCGTCGGAGGAAGAAGAAACTGTTTACAGTTTACTATCGAGGAGCTGTTTGTTAAAGGCTAAGAAAGAAAATAGAACTAGTAATAAGCATAGTTATCAGAACCGGACCGGTGATCGAACTAGTTGAATTGATAATCCGGACTTATAATTGGTCCGGTTCTCTTATTAACTCAAAAACGCAATTGACCTATTAAAAATCAATTGATTCATTGGTTTTTTGACGGTTTTTTAATTGAATCGGTTATTAAACCAATTTTGATTAATGTTAAAAAATTAAATGTCATTGTTAGGATTTGAACCTTGGTAAGTGTATGAAAAATAAACACTTTAACCACTAAATTAAGTATTAACTTGTGTCAAATTTATAAAAATAAATATTATTTAATAATATAAGTATCTAATGTATATAAAAAATAAAAATATATTAAATATTAAACCAACAATTGACCCATTGACCCAATGGTTAAACCATTGATCCGGTGACCTAAGATCTTTACCGGGTCAATCTCCGATCCGGTTCTGATAACTATGCTAGTAAGGGCGTTTGGTTGGTTCAACTAGGATGGTTGTTTCAATTTCTAGTAGGAAACTAGGAATGTGATTTTCAGTCACAAAAGATTATCGTATCGATAATAAAAAATGGAGCAATTGATAATTTTGGTGTTTGAGTGAGTGGGAATAAGATTATCAGTGGAATGGTACAATATACCAACAAGTGGTTGATTCAAGTAGTTTGGCATTTGTTCACTTAAGGAAGATCTCGGGTTCGAGTCTTGTAAATGAAGAAAACTATTGTTGAGAGAGGTTTACCCTAACGTGAGTCAACCCGGCTCGAACAAGGAATATTCCCAATTTCGGAATTTCCCATTAAGGTGAGAGATAATTCCAATTAAAATTAACAATACTTTAGATGGAACAAACCTGAAAATGTTACATTCTTTTTAAAAATAAAAAATAAAAGAACTTAATCATTAAAACGAAATAGTGCAGTGTAACTATTGTCTTATTGTATCATGCAACAACAAAGAGTTAATTACAAAAGCACGTGGTTTTGAAAAGACCACAAAAGCTTCATCTAAACTATTAAAATAAATTGGGAGCCTCCTTTCCTTGCCATTGCATCAGCACAAATATTTCCCTACCTTGGTATTTTGGCTTGGCACATTATCATTTAGATATCTTGGTGTGCCTCTCATTTCTAAAAGACTCTTGGAGAGAGGTTGTTTACCTCTTTTGGATAAAGTTGTACAAAGGATTACTTGCTGGTTAACTAAGCATTTGTTATATGGGGGCGCTTACAACTTATTCAGTCAGTTCTATGCAGTCTTCAAAATTTTTGGTGTCAACACATTATATCCCCAAACTTCTATGATGTATTTTGTTATTGTTTGATTGTTGCTACTATGTAGCATCTATCCCTTGTAATGAGTTGCAGCTTTGCTGCTTCGGATAAATAAAATTATTTAGGGGCTGTTTGGCATCGTTTCCGTTTTTCCATTTTTTGTTTTTATTTCGTTTTTGTTTTGCTTTTGTTACGCTGTCAATTTTTTGAAAACAAAAACATGTTTGGATACACAAATTGTTATGCGTTTTAAAAAACTGCAGACATAAAACATGTTTGGTTAGCACAAAATCATTTGTCAAACTCTTTCTTTTCTATCATTTTTTTCTTAAATTTCTATTTTGATTATTTTATCAAATTCTAATTTTTCAAATTAATGTACTTGGTTCCATCTTATATATATACTTTCTTCTCCGACAATATTTTGCTTATAAAAAAAAATAGCCTTATTCCAACTTGTAAGTGAAAATTTTAAATTTATAAAATTGACATGAATAAAATAGTCCAAACTCCAAAGATATTCGGTGATGTTTATTCTAACTAACAATAAGATATTCATTTGATAAAAAGAAAAAAATTTAGAGCAAGTTTACCATTCTGTAGAGGCGTTTATCAAATATGATGGATTCTATTTGCACAAAATGATAAGAGAAATACTTTGAGTTGGAGATAGAAATTAGTGAGATTCTAACCAATGTGATTATCCCCTTCTGATATCAAGCTTTTCCAACCTTAAAGGATATTCTCGTTTTCTTTGGACTGTCAGTTTGATGGTGGCAACCAATAATCTTTATCCTGTAATTCTAATTTCCAGAACCAAAATATATCTTGATTTTGATTTGAAACATAATCTGCGCAGATAGTTTTAAACTCACTTGGAACTGGATCATCAAACAGATCATGAAAAGCTTGAGGTTAGGGATGGAATTGGTTCAGGGGCCTAATGGTACCAACCCTTAATCTGATATTGTTCTGAGTTCAGACTATGTTAAAAGAAAGAGAGATGATAATCATGAAGAAACAAGGAGGAAGGGGAAAAAAAAGAAGAAGACACATTACAGGGGTATCTATTTAAACGAAGAGGAAAAAGAAGAAGAAAGGAAAAAACATAAAGAAATAAGGTAAGGGGCGTGTAAGTTGGGGCTCGAAGGAGGGTCTCATTAATTGGAGACTGTAGCTCCGTGTTTTTCTGATGGAAGTGTTTCGGAAATAGTTGGAAACATAAAAAGTCTACTTCCTATTATTTCCGAAACATGGGCTGTGTTTCGAAAACTTTTGAAAATAAAATAAGCTTACCAAACATATTTTTATGCTTATTGTTTCCAAAACATGAAAATGGAAACAAAAAAACAGAAACGGCAACATTCCCAAACAGGCCCTTACTTATCCAAAAAAAACATTTCCCTACCTGAATGTGTGTTGAATTTGGATTTCAGTGAATTGCCACAAGAGGTATATTCATCAATGAGATTATGATATCTCAAGTCTGAAAGACAAGAATGATGGAAGAGAGTGAAGATATGACAACAGTGACATCCAATTTAACGACAAGTTTGTCAACATTAAGAGTTTACTTTTTTTTAACGAAGAGAACATTAAGAGATTTTTTTTTTTTTTTTTTGTGCCACATAACATTAGGAGATTTAACAAGCCAAAAGTTCAGCTAAAAAGTTCTTGTAATACCCAATGTAAACGACGACATTTTAAAAGATGGGTACTGGGTTTAAGACAACAGGAAGAGATGTTTGGGCTACAACTTAGCTAAAGCCCAATTAAAGGGTTTTAAATTATGGGTATTCGATTCGTACTTGTGATCTGAACTTGTCCTCCGGGACCTTATTCCCTTCTTGGAGATTGATATTTTAGGCAATTTTTAGGCTGTAAGCCAACGATTTCGACATCTCCTATACCGAAAAAACGAATATAAAATTGAAACCACAAACAAAAAGAAAGTCGTAATAAAAACTCAAATGTAATGGTATTAAGTAGCTGGCTCAAGTAGGTTTCCTCCTTGTGAATTGTGATTGTGACCCAAATATGTAAATCTCATCTAACACCATATGAAATGTATTAATTCACGCTCCTACCAAACTCGTCTCTTTGTGATTTGATCTAAAAAAGAAGAAAACTCTTTCTTGATTGGGTTCAATTCATCACTCCTTCCAGTCTCTCTCAAACAACTACCTCCCACGAGCCACGTCGACCCATCTACTCTCCCCGCCC
>AWWV01010761.1:0-36301 GCA_001974805.1 Corchorus capsularis
CACGCCCTTTGAATGCTAGGCCAACCCAACCCTTCTTTATATTACTCACTCTCCCCATTCTACCTCTACCCGCCAAAACAGAGCTTTAATTATAACACTCTCTTTAATTCAGTATTAAAAAAAAAGTTGTTTTATCAATTATCACCACTCTCTTTTGGCTCTCTAATTAAATATCTCCGAGAAGATGGCACCGGCACCGGCTTCTTTTCATGACGAGAAAGTTTGCGTGATGGATGCCTCCGGTTGCCTTGGCTCCACCCTCGTTCAACGCCTGCTTCAAAGAGGTTACACCGTCCATGCTGCCGTTCAACGCCATGGTTAGCCCCCTGCCAAGTTTCCTTAATTTCCTTTTTTTTTCTTTTATTTTTCTCCCAATTTTAAATATTAACTGATTAATTTGATGCTAGGTGATTTGAAATTTGATGGGATAGCGGCAGCGAATGAAAAGGAGAAGCTGAAGATTTTCCATGCAGACCCTTTTGATTATCAGAGCATCGTCGATGCTCTCAAAGGTTGCTCCGGTTTGTTTTACGCGTTCGAGCCTCCCGAAGACCAGCCCACTTATGATGTGAGTCTTTTTTTTTTTCCTAATAATTAATATCTTCATCAGATTTTTCCTACTGTATTTTGATCTTTTTAATTTCAATTATGAACACGAGACCATGTTTCAGTTGATCTTTTTTATTTTGATCAAATTCATGCACTTTGAGTGGTCCTGATCCTGAGAAATATAGAATTCCTCTACGACTCTATATATGTTACGTTTTGGATCATGAGATTCGCATACACTATACAATTGGCAGTCAATTCTCACTTGCCGGATAAATGAAAGTGCGCACTTTAATTATGCTGACTAATTTATATGATATGAAATTTGGAATATAGATTCTATATTCGAATTCATTTAATTAGCTTGCAATAATTTGCAACTCAACGATTTTTTTTTTCACTTTTTTTAAAGCATTTTTTGAGAAATTAACCGGGTTTGGGATAATGTTTTGGGCAGGAATTAATGGCAGAAGTGGAAGTAAGAGCAGCGCATAATGTGATCGAAGCATGTGCCCAAACAGACACCATAGACAAGGTTGTCTTCACATCCTCCGCCACCGCCGTTGTTTGGAGAGACGTTAACCCTCAATCCGTCCCTTCCGATTTGGACGAAAAACATTGGAGCGATGTCAATTTCTGTCGCAAATTCAAGGTTATTAAATCAATTTAATTAATTCACTCATAAGTCATACTCATATATGTAATTATTACTTATTGATGATTAACAGTTGTGGGAAGCCGTGTCAAAGACGCTGGCGGAGAAGAC
The DNA here is from genome assembly GCA_001974805.1 of Corchorus capsularis. NCBI lineage: Eukaryota > Viridiplantae > Streptophyta > Magnoliopsida > Malvales > Malvaceae > Corchorus > Corchorus capsularis. The sequence goes on from AWWV01010761.1 coordinate 1,316, forward strand.
AGCGTGGGCATTGGCAATGGATAGGGGAATTAACATGGTGTCAATCAACGGTGGATTGTTGATGGGCCCCCATCTTTCCATCGATAATCCTTACTTGAAAGGAGCGGCTGAGATGTACGAATGTGGCACCTTCGTCACCGTTGATCTTAATTTCTTGGTCGATGCTCATATCTGCGTCTTTGAAGATGTTTCATCCTACGGTCGATATTTATGCTTCAACCACGTCATCAATCGCCATGAAGATGCTCTTCAACTCGCCCGTTTGCTAACCCCTTCTGCACCTTCCCCTGCTCACAGGTAGTAGTAGTAATATAACTACAAAATTCCGACTTAGTTTCATTTATAATTTTTTTCTTAATTTGAATATTAATATTTGTTTTTTTTTTTACAGCTATGAGGAAGCTAACATGATAATTCAACAAAGGTTAAGCAACAAGAAGTTGAACAAGTTGATGGTGGATTTTGAGAGTGATCAACCTTTGGAGGTTTGATGATGGTCAGGGTGATAAGTGATAATTAAACAAGACGCAAATAAATGATCAAGTTTCTTCAATTCTCACCCAATTGCAAGATATTTGTAACTTTTTATTTTTCTTTTAAATTTAAACAAGGGCATTGACCCGAAATTGTGTATTTCATCTTTTGTTCGAGCAAAATGACCGTGTGCTATCACTTTAAATACTTGTTCATAATGTAATCTCTCAAAATTGAAAATGCACAATGAATGTACATGTCTGAAGTTTTCGCCTTAGCTCATAAATAGTACTATGATTTGTTGTTGTTGTTAAGTTGTTTAAATTCAATTTCATATTGTGATTCTTGTGTTCATCCAAAATCAAGTTCCAATGTAAACTCATAACTTCTCTTTTATGCATTCCCTCTTTTCACCCAAAAAAAAATAAAATCAAGTTCCAATGTAAAGTTGCTTGGCGCTCTTTTAAAGTTTTTTCCGCCTATGTATACGGTATCTTTAGTACTACCAAAAAAAATGGCATCATAAAATATAGTACTACTACTTTTAGGGAAACGAATTGATGAATTACTATTTTCTTTTTTTGGGTACCAATGAATGATTGTTCATGATTAGAGCTCAAATTTAGATTTTAAAATACTAAGACTACCTTGTTTGCACAGTTAACTGGGTCAGAAACACTTTCGAAGCGGCTTAAGCTCAGTCAATTGAGTCAAAAACAGCGAAAATAAACAAATAAAATGCAATCAATATTTTGACATCATAATTTTTATGTAAGTTTACACAATGCGATCACAAATCAAAAAATACGATCACAAGTCAAAAAGCAACTTAAAATTACAACACCGTTCAAACAAAAAGAGCTCAAATAATAATAACACAAGGCATATATTCAATTACTTTAGGCATTATTATTACTAGAAAGTATAAACATAACTATACTTATTAGTATCCTAAAAAAAGCTATATACTACTTATTAGGCCATCTCCAAGGAAGGCACCAAGGCACAAAATTGATGGTTTGGTGACTTAAAATGTCTCATAGGAAGTCACCAAATTTATTTGCTCGAGGAGAAACTTTTGATGCAATGTATAGTGCGGCACCAAATTGGTGCAATACTATTCATTGCACAAAATGAAAAATAAGTGGGATCAAGTTATTAAATGACAATTTAGTGTAACTCCAAAATGAAAGGACTTGATTTAGATAAATTTATTATTATACTAAAAAATAAATAATTATAAAAAATTAAATAATTTTAACACCAATTTAATGCAACACCTTAGAGAAAAAAAATGATAAAAAAAATTCCCTTGAGATTCCTTTTTTGCACCAAATTGATGCAAAATTTGGTGAATATCTTGGAAATGCTCTTAATAAAGCTTATCCCTTTCTTTACCTGCGTATATAGAAAAATGTAAATTTATTGTACTTATTATTAATCCTGTGATAATATATCCATTTAACTATGTTTTGAAGGAATATATCCATTTAACTATTAATTAATAAATTAAGATCAGATTATATAAAACCAATGATTAGATTAATATTTCCTAAAAAATTAGATTAATAAATTCGTTACATGACACTTACATATACATACAATATACATACATAGACATATAAAACTACACTAAATATTACTCCTAGTATTTTCCTTTTTTGTAAGTATTTATTTCTGAAAAGAAAAGATAAAAAGAAAAATGTAAGAAGTCCACGTGGATTCAGAGTACAACTCAAGCTTTGTATTTTGTTTTCCCACGAAAATTGAAAAAAAAAAAAAAAAAAAAGCAACCCTGAAAATAAGAAGGAATGAACCGAAAAAAAAAAAAAATTACGCACAGTTTCTTTACCCGTTTACCTCTTCTCCTAATCCCAAGTTCTTTGATTTACAGAGAGCTTAACCATTTTTCATCTTATAGATAAGAAGTGCTGAAAAATCTTCTTACTTGCTTCTCTTTTTGTTCTCTAAGCCAAATCCATGTCTAAATTTCATCATAAAAGTTCCTTTCCATATATATAACAAATATATTTCCATATTTCCACTTTTATTATCCTGAATAAATATCCTTTTTCCAACATTTCCTGATTTTCTCTTGTTCTTCACTGTCTTAGATATTTTAAGGTTGTAGATCTAACCCCAAAATTTTCAACTAGCTTTTCATCGTCCTTCATTTTTATCTTTATTTGATCTGTTGTAGCTGTTTCGTTTCTTCCTGTTGTTGTTTGAATGTTGTCCTTAGAAAAAGCTCAGAATTTCCTGTCAAAGTTAGTTTCTTTAGATGCATAATCATTTAACCCATTTCTCAAATCACTAAAATCTCACTCTTTAACTTCAATTTTTTTCTAATTCGTGTAATTTTAGCTTCTGGGTACATCTCCTTCTTCATGTTTTCTTACTAAAATTAGGGTTTTTTTTATTGTAAAGTTCTTTGTTTATCACCCTTTTCAAAAAAGTAACATGGATTACAGTAGAGAAAATGTAGTTCATGTAATTCCGACAAATGGCCCTGAAAATTGGATTCCAAATTCAGCAGACCCTTCAGTTTGGGCAACAGAAGAGGATTACCGTGTTTGGAATAACCACGAAACATCGACCGATACACCTTCAAACTCCAGCTACGACCAACGGCAACCTCAATCACGGTCCGGTTCGGAGCAACCACCAAACAAGAAGCCGAGAAATTCCCAGGATTTAAATTCCAGGTCCAAAGCTATAGGGAAAATGTTTTTCAAGACCAAGCTCTGTTGCAAGTTCAGGGCGGGCACTTGTCCTTATATTACAAATTGTAACTTTGCTCATAGCATTGAAGAGCTTCGTCGTCCACCTCCTAATTGGCAAGAGATAGTGGCCGCTCATGAAGAAGAGAAGGGGAATTTAGGGGAGCCAAGGGAGGAATTTCAAATTCCTTCTTTAGGGTCTTCTAGTTTTACAGGGGAATCACAGAGGTCATATAAAGGGAGGCATTGCAAGAAGTTTTATACAGAGGAAGGGTGTCCCTATGGCGATAATTGCACCTTTTTGCACGATGAGCAGTCCAAGAATCGAGAGAGTGTAGCTATAAGTTTGGGGCCTGGAGGGTATGGTGGTGGTGGTGGCGGTGGCGGTGGGGGAGGAGGAAGTGCTGTTGCTGGTGCTGGTGGTGTCGCAGGTGCAAATGGATCAAATGCAAAGCCATCTAATTGGAAGACTAGGATCTGTAATAAGTGGGAACTCACTGGGTACTGCCCATTTGGAAATAAATGTCATTTTGCTCATGGAGCTGCAGGTATGGTTTATTGAATGATTGATTAATTGGTCATTTTACGTTTTTTTGTAATCCCTTTTTAGTTTAGAATATGGAAAAGATTTACTATTGGTGTTGATATTTAGTTAAACTACTATAATTTGCATGAGGAAAAAGTTAAACTGAAATGCTCCAAGTTAGCAGAGCGTAACTGTTAAACTGCTATTAGATGGAATTTTCTGCTTAGCCTTAGTGGATATACTTCTTTTAGATAGCCTGCCTTCAAGTGGCTTGAAGTTTGGACTGAGTCTCTGCTCTTACTCTGAAGGTAGCCTAGAGTTCCAACTAAACCACTAGTGATAGTATTAAAGTTTTTTCCTTGACCCAAAGTTCCAATTTCAACATGGAAATCTACTAAAAATGGGAGATATGGAAATCCACTTTCATTTTAGTTCTTTTCAATCTAATTTTCTGTGGTAGCATGTCAAGTCAGAACCATGAAGTGCATATGATTGGTACATTTTATCTCTTCTCTTAACTTTGGGCTAGTGAGAAGTTTGTTGTTAAAATGCCTTTGAAATTTTAGAACTTTCACCTCTCTTTACTAATTTGCTTAAAGCTAGTGCTCCATTAATGAGCAGCTAACTGATAGGTGATGCTGATAGATAGTCATGCTTCAGTAGAGTCTTCTGTGCTTTAGCATTTATGATACTTGATGTGAAAAACAAAAAGCTTAATAGTCAGAGTTGTTTTTGTGTCCTTTTCCTATCACATGTTCATGTATTGGGGATGAATATTTCGTGTTACTGCAGAATTACACCGATATGGAGGGGGCCTCGTGGAGGGAGAAGCTAAGGATTCTACTGCTACCCCTTCTGATCCAAAGCAAGGGGGAGTTCCTTCAAAACCCCCGGCAGATACTGTGGTTGCATCAGTCCCTTCAATTCCACATTCAGATGTTTATCATCTTGGAGTTCCTTCACAGAGAACAGCTCTTGTAATCCAGAGGCCAGGACAAAGAACTCTCCAGAAATGGAAGGGTCCAGATAAAATAAGTCGGATATATGGTGACTGGATTGATGATATTGAATAAACCCTTTTCTGTTATGTGCTGACAGAACCGAAAAAAGAAGGAAAGAAGAGATGAGAGCTGGAATTCTTTGCAGGAAGAAGCTTTTCCTGGGAAAGTGAATAATTTAGATGTTCCTAGGACAGTTTTGGGTCATGTATCTTCAGCTTATGCGAGGGAAATCATTTTGTTTCCTCACTTCAAGGTTTTAGTGGATCCCTGCCCATCTCAGCTCCATAATTTTCATGTATGAATATTCCCTGTCTTGCTTGGGAGTATGACGTTTGTATTACTGCTGTAAGACTTTGTCCTTGTTATCGATTATAAATTATTAGATGACCCCTTTGATCTGAAAAGAAACTTTATTCCACTTTGCTTGGTTTATTACTTTATTTATGCCCATGCTGTTGCTTTTGTTCATTTGAAGGATTGCTACATTGTTCATGGAATTTTGATTTCCAAGGTAAAGCAATGGAAAGCTGAACTTTAGCGAACTTGGACGGGTAAGTACATATACGTAGTATATAAATTAACGTTCACTTGAATCAAAATTGTCAATAACCAAAACCAGACATGTCATTGGTTTGTTAGCAAAAAGAGGAAAGGGTTAATATTGTTCAGACAAAAGCTCCACATCCTTCTCACTAAGGACTCGCTCTCAATTGGCCATAACCTTTCCCAAATTAGGCTTATGCCACTTTCTCTTACTCATAATACCTCCTTGATTTTCTCTTACCTCTCTTACACAACAAGAAAGAAAAATTCCAAGCAACAAAACCAAAAAAAAAGTCTCATTTTTCTCACATCAATGCAAAATTACAAGGCCGGAAAAATCCACAATCCGGCCAATACTTTTAACCCTTTTATTCAATGTCGACAAATTCGACTTTTCTACCTCCACCCTCAGCCTACAATCCGCCTGTCCCTGTAATAGTAACAGTAATTTTCCTGGTTTTGTTCTTCTTTGGATTCTTTGGAATATACTTTTGTAGGTGTTTCGTTGATCATCTTGTTATGACCTGGAATCAACGGCGTCGCCCTTCCGGTTCTATAGTTGGCACAGCCGGTGCAAATATGAGAACGGGCCTTGATCCTGAACTAATACAAGCTTTCCCGACATTCTCGTACTCAACTGTCAAAGAGTTTCGTCGCCAAAAGTATGGGCTTGAATGTGCTATTTGCTTGGGAGAGTTTAGCGACGAAGACATGCTTCGACTTTTGACGATTTGTTGCCATGTTTTCCATAAAGATTGTGTTGATCTTTGGCTTGATACGCATAAAACATGTCCGGTTTGTCGTAGGGAGCTAGATGTGCCTAGGAAATCATTAGACAAGTCTCTTGTTCATAGCAACTCCATGATTGAACTCGGACCGAATCATCAAAGTTCACAATTACCAGATTCCGTTTGCATCGACATTAAAGAAGATGACGAGGAGGAAGTTGATGGGGGTGGGGGACAAGCAGAAGGACAAGGATGTTCAAATACAAAAGAACAACATCGGAAACGTGAAAAGATGGAAAGATTTTCAAGGTCACATTCGACCGGACACTCCATAGCTAGGAATAGAGAAGAAGAAGATAAATATACCCTGAAATTGCCTTACCATGTCAAAATTAAACTTTTGAAGGGAAATAACTCTGCCCAAAGTTGTTTTGCTTTTGGAGATTTTTCAAGCCCTTCCGATCACCGCCGGAACGGAGGTTTTGGTGAAACTACAGAGACACGCGTAGGAGACAATATCGATAAAGTATAAGTTTCTACAAACCCAAAAAGCTCTTTTTTTTTGACATTGTATTGTACCTTTAGGAAATTCTTCATAGAATACTCAAAATCATTGTGTAAAAACCTTCTTAGTTCTCTTGTTTCCTTTCACTTATTGAATATTTTACATTCTTATGAACTGATCCATAATTTGCAGATTGAAGTTCTCAAAAGAAAAACGAAATATAGGGTAAATAGATGTGTGACCCTTTTACAGTATTCAATCATAAACCAAATTTCACATTTTGTTTATTTATCTACAAATTAAAATCCATAGATGAAAGATGAAGAAATGGGGTTGCAGAATTTCGCTTCTGTATCTATTTCCCTTCAATAAGCAATATGTATATTGATGAATAATGATCCTTCCACAGCAATAAGCCATAAGAATTCATCAATGGCTTTTCTGTAACTGCACTCTTTTAATCTTATAGTAGCTCATAAACTTTGCTGCAAATTCTGTTAACAGGAGAATGTTATGAGCAAATTTCAAACAGATGGCATCAATTATCATATACATATAAATAAAACAGTTGTTTACCTTCTATTCGGAGAAAAATTATGTGATTCTTTCTAGACTTTCTGTTGCATAATAATTCATCTTTGTGGCTGGATTCTAAACAAAATTCTTCATTTTGCTTTGGCTATAATATGCAAAAGAGGATTTCAAATAGCTAGACAGAACAAAAAATGATGATAATGCAAAGCTTAGTTAGTTTATGCTTACATTATAATCCTGGTATAAACTTTCTAAATCCAACTGAGCTTGGATGTTAACATGCTTTTTCATCTCTGCCACTAGAGTCTGAAGAAAGGGAAACATATTGATTTGGATTCCAATTCCAAAATCTAAATTATAGTACTACATAAATTCAGTATAGAAAGATCTTACACTTAGAACAAAATCTCCACAGATATGGTGCTCCATTAAGTTCCCAACCCTTTTTCTAACAAGAAACAACCTGCAGCAGCAAAGCAAAATAAGTCATAAATATTGAAACTTGGCAGTAATAACTAATAACAGGAAACAGTGGATACTCTGTTAAGACAAAAACAAGGTCTCATTTTTTGTTTGGATGGGAATGTGATTTTGAAGAACTCATCTTCATATATTGAAGTAAAACTACTCACACATGAGGACTTGGTTCTTGAATGATACTTTTGGCAATCATTGCAATCTCATCTTCCCACCCAGTTGTAATGGATTGGCCCTCTTTAAAAGGGTAACTGTAAAATGCAGCATGGCCAAGTTAATTATGTGCAAAATTAAGTAGCAAAGACAAAACTTCAAGGATAACTGCTGCTTCTTTCTGATAGAATAATGAAGTTCAAGGATTTGTTTTAATTACTCTGCAAGCCATGTGGCCTCAAATGAGCGAATCGCTTGCCGGAGGCAATTCTTGGAATTCTCAGCTATAGTTTGGGCCAATGTGTGAGGTAATTCAATATCTTCTTGTTCAGCAATGAAGTTCAAGACTCCAACAATCTGTAGAGTAAATTTTGGAAAATTTGTGGACTCAAGAAAAAGATGGTGAAAAACCTTAAAGATTAGAAATAGAAATAGAGAAGTCACCTCCTTGTTTGAAGGAAGAGGAAGATGGATAACAGTGCAGAGAGGCTTGAGAATTTGAAGCTTATTGGAAACATCGGAGTAACAGAATATAACTTTATACCGACCCTCAGAATTTTCTAAGAAACTTCGGATTTGGGATTGAGCAGTCTTTGATATATTTTCTGCCAGGTGGAAAATAATTGCTGCAGAAAACATGTTCATTCATATGCAAGCTTTAGAAACCTTTATAATTTCTTGCAGTTCAAGAAATGGATATATACTCAAAAAATTTTCACCTTTGGCTTGTAAGGATGGTTGTTTTCTTGAAGCATTATGAGTTTCCTTTACTAATAACAAGGCTACTTCTGCTGCATATCCTTTCATATCAGATTCAGAAAGGTTTACCTCTATGTGTTTTGAAGATATTTGGGCTCTTATCTGAATTGTTGATGATACCCCACTTTTGAGCACACTCTAACATGATATTAGGCAATGAAAATTTTAGAATTTTGCAAAAAAATTGGCAACTTTGGTTATGAAACTAATTTTTCCAAAACTCACCTTCAAATCCAACGCTAGGACTTGTTCCTTGGACTGTTAAGAACAGAGATAAACAATCAACTCTACAATTCGAATATCGAAACTAAATCAAACATTGTAATAGAGTTCTAAGTTGTTTGTACCTTTGAGATGTCTGGTCCAAAAATTTCTCTAAGCAATGCTAATGCCATTGTTCTCTTTCCTATTCCAGGGAATCCTTCAAATATTAAAAGATTCATATCTCCAGCTATCACCTGTAAAATTCTCAGTAAGAAGAAAATTATATGCGTGCAAAAATAGATGTACAATTTAACTAGGGGATTCAAAACCTTATCAGCTATTGCTCTGTGGCAAATGAATGAGTTCAAAGCCTTAGGCTGATATTTGTCTGCCCAAGTGAATTTGTGCTGCATTCTGGGATTCTCTTCCTTGTCATCTGACAACTCATCTTCTTGCAATGAATTTGAATCAATCTTCTTGTCCATCTTACTTTATTGTTATAAAGGAAAAACCTATGCAAATGCAATGCTTAGCTTTGTTTCCTTTGTAAATGCTAGGCAGAGGCAGTGAGAGTTGTCTTTCCAAGCTTTGCAGCACTTTTTCTTACATGTCAAGGCACTGAAATTATCTTGAATTGAACATTCAATTAATAGGAGGGGGACAAAATTATGAAACAATTCTCAGTTTGGAGCTACAGTGTTTCTATATAGAGCTGTTTTGAAAGTTTCCTAGGGAAAGTAGTGGTCGGAAACATCAAAGCAAAGCATGGATGACAACAAAGAGAATATGGAGGAAAAAGCAAGGAATGATCCAAATCCAAAGTGTGCTGAGCAATGGGGAATGTTTTTCTTTGTCATTTTTCCCCTATATAGTTGAAGTTGAGGCACACAAAATATCTTTTTTTTTTTGGCCACAAGAGGCACACAAAATATCTAAATCATAGGATTAATCATTTCCTAGTTTTCAGGCTTTTTGTCCTAATAACACATTGACACATGGACAAACATTTTATAGTTATCCAATAAGTTTTCTTCACCTTTGTTTCTTCTGAGAAAGAAAAACCAATTGATATATGATCTAAAATACTAGCATCCAAACTTCTTGGAAGGTGAAGCCAAATTCCATTATGGCAAATTATACAATACATCGGAAGTGGAGTTTAGCAGATTATAGAAACGGGTCTTGAAGGGTGACATGTGTCCCTTAGGGACTAGATTGAAATATTTAAAACTTAATTAATTAAAAAAATGGACATGTGTGAACTCAACAACCCGCTTGTGGAGTCCAAAATTTACACCAGTGTATCAAATAATTACCGTTCTATTATTTGATCCTTTCAAATGAGAGGAAGAAACAAGGGAAAAAAAAGGCCTAATGGGAATTGGAATTTGAACATTTCCATGAGATCATCATGACCTCCTTTAGATATTGTTTTGGGCCTTGTCCGGGCTTTTAATCAACTGAAGATAAATTGGATTCCCTCCATTATGGGCTTCTGGCCCATAGTTCGTAGTCAAGTTTCGGTCAAGCTTCTAAAGAAAATAGCGGGTCAAGAAAGCGAATATAAGACCAAATCTCCAACGGCTTTCTTTTCTTTCCTTCGTTTTCCCTTGAATCTGGTTTCTGCCTTTTCTGCTTTCTACATTTCGATCTTTCTATATTAGATTAACGAAAACCGCGCATTCCGATTTTGAAAATTTTCTTCAATGGATTCTCTTCCGAGATCTTTCAATCCCACCAAGCACCTCAAAGAAGAGTTAGTCTCTCTCCGCCTTTCTCAATTTTCATCTTCTCGATTTTCCTTTTTCTTTAGCTTTAATCTCATAGTAATGAATACTAATTTATTTGTAAACCCTAATCTGCAGATTCGTGAGCAATTTGACGGGATCTTCCATGCTGAAAATCTCCGCGCTTTTGACCACTGCCCCTGTAAGTTTTACCACTTCAATTCCTCTTATTTCTTTTATATTTTATCTCTAATGGAAGCGAATCTTCTTCTTCATTCAGATTCTGGTACTTTTGCGGCACTCTATAGGCTCAGAAACCCTAACTGGTAAATTAATCGATCCTTCGACTTCTTTTTTGTGTTTACAAAGTTTGTTCTCCAATGTATTGCTGAAATGTATGAATCTTTTTCTACAGATGCTGATATCAAAGAGACCTCTGCAAAGAAGAAAGATAGTGAAATTATTGCTTCTAAGAATTTAAAGGCTTACCTAGCCACTTTATTTGTGGATTTTCTCCTCATTGTTCTTCCCATGGTTTTACTTTTCACTGTAAGTATTCCACCTACTAATATTTGAGACATTACATTGGGATCATAGAATTTTACTTTACATTGATGCAAGATTTGTTGCTTATGATAGGTTTTAGCAGAGTGGATATATATAGGGACAATTTTGTTATCGTTGTTGCTGGTTTTCTCAATTGCAGTCAAAAGGTAGAACTTGTAAGTCACATGTGCTCGTTATGTTTACTATCATCAATCATTATCCCATGTTGGAAATGGAAATTCATGGAAGTCATATACTTAGGCTGTTTCAATGCAAAAGTGTATTAATACAAAACCCTTGAAATACAGGTCTCCTCGTGTCCCTCGTTTGGAAGGACCTAATTCTGTTAGGACAAGCATTTCATCATATAGGGTTGGCACGGTATAGTTTCTTGCCCACTTTCATATAATGTATATCATGTTCTTTTTAATCTATCTTAACTTTTTCTAAATAGTTATAAATGTTCAGTGGGAAATTTGTTGCAGATGTTTATCACATGCTTGTGTATCTTGGCTGTTGACTTCAGAATATTTCCTAGAGAATTGGCTAAGACTGAGACTTATGGTACTAGCTTGGTAAGATATTGTCATGCTATATCCTGTAATTGGCACTAAGTAGATAAGTATTACCGTCTTTATCTATAGGGGAAACTCATGTTAGTTTAATCCTATTGTTGCACAAATTTGCTTTCTTGATCACGCTTTATATTTCTTCTTCTTCTTCTTTTTAGACTAGTATTCTGAAAATTTACTAAGTAATCTTCGTGAACCTTTCATAATTTTGTCAGATGGACCTGGGAGTTGGCTCCTTTGTACTAGTGAATTCAATTATTTCACGGCAAGCACGAAATGTCTCATCATCATTGTGAGTCATTGTTTGAAAACATTTTCCAGATATTGGTATTAACTTGTTATGCATAAAGCTTATTGATGTACTCTTCCTTTTGCTTTTAAGCATATCCTTAGTAAGGTCACAATTTCTCTTTGGAGTTTGCATTATTTACTATTTCAGATTTATGTCGGAATTTGGATTAATTTTTCTTAATGCTTCTTAAGGACTTGGTGGAAGGCAGCCCTTAAATCTACGAGTCCATTACTAATCCTAGGATTTGCTAGACTTGTGTCTACAACGAGTATGGACTATCAGGTAGAATAGAATTCTTCACTCTTTTGCAATCTTGGTTGTTTACGGTGGCATATTATGATTAGTTTTTCAAATTTTCTTTATATAGAATGGCATGTATTCATATTTACACAATAAAGTAAGACATATGGAATCCTATAAGATGTTAAACATCCTGCAAACCAGTTTGTATCTACAGGCAGGATTACATCTGTATTTACAAACATTTTGCATTACAATTATAGTATTTATGCAAAATGGTTCGAGTGAATAATGATCGTAATTGTTCTTTCTTCAACTTTTCACCTGATGATGGCTATTATTCTTTTCTTTTAATTCCTTTCTGCCTTGTAGGTACATGTGGGAGAATATGGAGTACACTGGAATTTCTTCTTCACACTTGCTGGTGTATCTATCCTTACATCCATAGTAAATGTTCCCCCAAAGTATGCTGGAGTTCTTGGTTCAGTTATTTTAGTTGGTATGCCTTTCTATTGACTAAGTTTATTGCTCTTCTCTTATATTGCTATTTGATTCTTCCTATATAATAACCTGACTTTCTAATTCTCAGGGTACCAAAGTTGGTTGACTAATGGGCTAAATGTGTATCTCCTTTCTGATGAAAGGGGAATGGATATCATAAGTAGAAACAAGGAGGGAATTTTTAGCTTACTTGGTGAGGATTAAGTGGAAATCTGCATTATGTTTTATTGGTGTATGCTTTATTGTAATATTTGTTTGAATTTGCAACTTTATTCTTGGCTATGTTGTTTGTAAGTTCTCTATTCTTGACTTTTCATATATAATAGCTTATTTTATTGTTCTTCTGATCTAAGGAGACGAGAATAGTGTTGCTATCTCAGGGTACCAGGGTATGTATCTTATTGGTGTTCAGTACATCAGTACTGCTTCTCATTACATTATTTATGATTTTCAGGATATTGGGGTATGTATCTTATTGGTGTTCAGGTCGGTTACTATCTCTTCTTTGAAAATCGTTCTCCTTCCGTTTCGAGAAGCAATGATGGAACACGGATAAGAGTCTGCCTTCTTTCTATTATGTTTTGGTATATCTTAACTTGCAGTTGATTTCTTATCCAATATTGGTTGATCTATTGCCAATACATTGATTGCTAAGAAACTGACCTTATCAATTTCCTTTATGTCTGTTTCAGGTTTCTAACATTGCTTCTTGACTGGCACGTTGAAAGAATTTCACGTAGAATGGTAGGGCATATGAAGTTATGAACTATTTTATAACTATCCCTGCAATTAACAATCTTAAAACTGCTTGATGTGATTGCTGCAGTGTAACCTGGCTTATGTTACTTGGGTGTTGGCGCAAAATCTACAGGTTATTCTTTTTTCCTCTCTTGTGCAAGTATTTCAAGAATTTACTGCAAATGTTCATTGTTCATTTGGTTAAAGCTCGTTGCATAAGCTGTCATTCTTTCAATCTTTCTTGATGGATTTTAGTCTTATTAACTATGGTAGCATGTGGTGCATAGCTAACCAAAATTTTATCCTTATTTCAGCTGTTAGCTATGCGAATGCTTTCTGATTATGTCACCGGGGGCAAAATTTCGGCTCTTGAAAAAGCATTTGACAGGAATTTGTTGGCTTCTTTTATGCTGGTAAAGAAAACGTCCTCCTCTTTCCCTCATATGTGAGAATCCTGTTTTTATCCGCTGCTCAATGAAATGAGATTCTTTTATCTATGCAGGCAAATGTGCTCACAGGACTAGTAAACTTGTCTGTGGATACCCTGTTTGCCTCCTCAATATCTGCCCTTCTAATCCTCACAGCCTATGCTTTCACATTACTTTTTGTCATGGGAATCATAGATTTTTATGGTATTAGGTTAAAATTTTGGTAGGATTATATTTGTGAAATATCTTATATAAAACCATAATGAATTTTGTCTGGTTTTGTTGTGAATTTGGAATTAATTATCTTCAACGTCGTCTTTAGAATAGAGGCACCCTAGCCACAAGTATATAATCATGAAGATGATATATGCTTGTATTTAATTGTTTCTCAATCCTATTCAATCACAATACATTATTCCTTAGACATCTCCATGCTACGAAGGTCTTTACCCATATTGTGTTATCATGTCATGCTACTCTGCTTTTTCTGATTATTTTGAACTCATGGTCCCTTACAGTTAAAAACCGGTAATCTGGCATACCCATGATCATACACATGGAAATGCACATGCATGTTACTCGTACATACTATTTGAATTTGGTACACTTCTTCATCATTGGATAAATACAATCTACAACTCAGAGTATGATGGTATGTCTCTATCGTATGTATTGTTTTGGAGTATCTTTGTGAGGTGTATAGATAGTCCTTTTTATTTGCAGAAAAGAGCAATGGTGGATAGAGAAAATCTAGCGAAAAACTTAAAGTCACTTAGATTGAAGAAAGTGGTGGTGGGAAAGGGAAAGGGTAGAAAACAGAGAAAAAAAAAGCTGGGTAGAAATTTAGATTAAGATTTGTGGAAGATTGCTAAAATGTACTTTTGGTGTAGGAAGCTGACGGTCACATGGATTACCCTGCAAATTTGTCTGACAAATTGGACCATGGTCCAAGGTCGACCACCCTCCACCAGTCCTCTTCACCAGATAAGGCCACAGTTTCCCCTGTCTCTCTTTCTCTCTCTCTTTCTCGTGCACAATAATCACATAGTAGTATAATTTTTAGTATAATAATCGTATATGAATTTGTATTTACACAGCATTTTCTAATCAAAATTATAAAGAGTTGAAATATATGAAGATAGGCTAATAGAAGTTGTTTGAGTTGATACTATGCTTGAAAGGTTTTTGGGTGCGAATCTTGTCAATGATTCTCATTAATGGATAATCCTTAAGTTTTTTTTTAGACTTAAGTTTTCTTTTAGACTTGTGGCATGCCCGACCTCTGGACTCACTTAAACTTTTTGCTACTAAAGAAAATATATATGAAGATAGAGATAAGAAGACCCATGGCTAGCTAGCATGCAAAGTAGGAGTGGTAAGGACACGTGGCCATGACTGAATATTTTTGGACTATAAAAAGCACCGCTAATGCCTTCTACGTGTTTGTCTAAATTACTAAAAGAAACGCAAGGCATCAAATTATCATTACAAAATGTTTAAAATTTTCAACATATCAACGTCGTAATTTATTGATCGAGGGATTTTTTTGTACTGAAACCCCATATATATACATTATAGCTTCCATGTTGGGTAAAAAGAGGTACCATGATAGCTAAGCATGATGAACAAGAAAAGCAATCCCAGCAATGACGATTTGGATTGCCATGTTTTGATGTTTGGCCCAAAATTTATAATTCCATTACGACTCTATTATGACAAGCTATAATAAGCAATATTTTTGTACACCATCGCATCCATCATTATTTTTAATTGTTTTCTTTTTTTTTTTCCCTTATGGCTTCATAATTACTAGATTTTTCTGCTGAATTCAAATACTCGATGGATATGGCTCAGCTGTAGTGTAAACTTTGGTGTCAATTTCTTACACGAAAGGCTAAAATATGGCTAGTCCTAACAACTTGCAGCTTTGATTTCATATATGGATTCCTCACTTTCGAAAAAGCTGTGTCGATAATTGACATCACGGCGTGGGGGTGTTCCCGGTGATCATGAAAGTGCTAAAGAAATTTACTTAAATATGACTTCTTTTATAACCTAGGCTAGAGTCTAATCAATCATCTTCTTACCGTTGCAGTCTTTGTTTTGTTTATAGCCTACTTCACTGATTCTCATATTTCCTTTTGTTTGCATTTTCACAGTGGTAAAAAGACCAATTTTCCATGAACCCAAACTAGAAAATTCAGGGAAAATTTCTGCTAAATTGCTAATTAGTAATAGTTTAGTATTACACAGATTTGAATGTGAAGATCATCAGTAGTTTTCTTTTCATTTTTTTTTTTGGCCAAAAGCTTGTATTGTTGGTATGCATATTTCTATATAGATTTGGGTCCCCCACGCACTCTCCATTGCAGAGAGGGTGTGGCAGTGTTGACAGCAACAATGGAAATCGGGAAGACAAAACTCAAAAACCCAAACCCAAAACAAAGATGAGTGATGACCTTGTTTCTTTTTCCCTCACTTTCTGCTTACAGAAAGAAAACAACTTCTCCTTTTCATTTCATTTCTTTGCCCCTCTCTCACGTGCACCATATCTTTCTCTCTCTAACTCTGTACATCATTAGTCATTACCCTACCAAAAACCCTGCTAAGTACTAACTCTCCATTTTAACCTCTCTTTAGTCCCTCTCTCCTATCTCAAAAAGTGCTTGCTTTGCTTGCAGCTCAGTTTTGCTGGAAACGAAAGTGAGACTTCTGTTTTTTAGAATGAAACTAGATTAATTAGAAGCTAGTTTCCAGTATTTCAAGTCAAATCATTTCGAGGTTTAGATTGTGTATGGGTTAGTTGTAGCAGAAGAAATTATGGCACTGCTTGAAACTCTTTCTTCTAACGAGCTATTGAACTTCATTATTTATGATACTATCTCTGCAACTGCAACCCCATTTAGCAGCAGCCATCATGACTCTTTGATGTCTAATTTTCCATTGGAAAATAACTTCACTTCTACTTCCCAAGAACAAGCTAGTACTGGTCTGAATTGTGTCTCAACGTCGATGGTGACTCCACAATGCCGCTCAACAGAAGCGGAAGCTGTTGAAAGAAGGCCGAAGAACTTGGCAGTTCAAGGTAGGAAGAAGAGAAGGAGAAAGCCGAGGGTTTGCAAGAACAAAGAAGAGGCTGAGACTCAAAGAATGACTCACATTGCCGTCGAGAGGAACAGGCGAAAGCAAATGAATGAGCATCTCGCTGTTTTACGCTCCCTCATGCCTGAATCTTACGTCCAAAGGGTAATTAATTTCTCTTTTTCCAATTTCCATTATCCTCTTCTCTTTAATTTTTAGATTTAAAAAGGTTCCTAGATATATACAAATTAGGGAATCCTGGTTACATACATGAATTGTCTCTAATATGGGGCTTAATCTGTTTAAGTAATGTATCCATAGATATTTACTTTTACTATAAGATTAATAATTAGAATGTTTTTCTTTTTTTTCCTGTTAGCCCCATTTCATAATCATTATGCTTTAAGAAAATTTGTTACTCAAAGAGTTTTTTGAACATGATATATACTTGAGTAGTAGAGAATTGTTGATGGGATTCAGATTTAGTACAGTTGTGAAAGGCTGGACTGAATGAATTCTAAAGTTCAATAATAGATTTATCAGAACTTGTCAAGATAAAGTTTCGGCTGGAAGTGGAAAATATTGAAAGAAATTCCATTATTGCCTTTTGCTATTCTTTGGATTATTCTCTTGTTTGCTAGTCATTTAAAAAGGCTGAAATTATAGAAGAAAAAAGCTGTTCCCATAAAATTATGGAAATACTACTAGTAAAAGAGACCAGCTTTTTCCTCTATAATGATCTCAAAAGAAATGTATCCATCCACTTTCCTCTATATATTTACTTTATTAATAATATTTTCAGTTTCAGTAGACATTTGCATGATCCCATATTAAATAAAATATTGCAAGAGCTTGAAAAAGTAAAATTATTTGTTTGAATTTGTAGGGTGACCAAGCTTCCATTGTTGGTGGTGCTATAGAGTTTGTGAAGGAACTTGAGCATCTTCTGCAAACCCTTGAAGCTCAAAAGCTTAAAGTAGTGCAACAACAAGAAATTACCACCGACTCCAAATTGACGCTGTCATCTCCACCCTTTGCACAGTTTTTCATGTACCCTCAGTACACCTGGTCTCAAATCCCAAACAAATATACTTCAAAAACAAAGGCATCCATAGCTGATATTGAGGTGACCTTGATTGAAACTCATGCCAATCTTCGAATCCTCGCACGAAAAAGTCCCAGATTGCTTTCCAAGCTTGTTTCTGGTTTTCACTCACTTTACCTTTCCATCCTCCACCTTAATGTCACCACCATGGATCCTTTTGTTCTCTACTCTATCAGTGCCAAGGTAATATACACTCAATTTCTTAACTTCCGCCATTAATTATCTTTTTCATCCTTGTCTATATATGCTATAAGCTATATATTGCTTTCTTAGAAGCAAAATCTTCAATTAGTAGTGTTTCATACATTCTTTTACACTATTAGCTAGAGGATATAGTCTTCAATTATTGTCATTGTGTGGTGTGGGAAAATGGTGTCTTTTCCTTGCTCACAAATAATTACAATATTTGTTTTTCTCACTCGGATAGGAGAAAAAAATTATGTCATTTTCCATCGTTTTAAAAAAGATCAAATAGTTAATTTTAGGCAACCTTTTGAAGTTATTTTGGTGGCAATAATATTAATGATGGCCTGATCAGGGTCCTCAAGAAGAAGATTGTTTTTTTTTTTTTTCCTCACTTATTATATTATTACTGGTGCTTCCTTTATTTAAGTACTAAACGTCTTTGTCGTCTATGTATAATAGAAGAAACCTTCATACTACAGTTTTGAGCTAAAATTTGAAACATTCTAAATGCAGGTTGAAGAAGGATGCCAACTCAGTTCAGTAGATGACATAGCGGGGGCAGTTCACCACATGCTCAGAATTATTGAGGAAGATGCAACTTCTGTCTAATTATTATGTAGTGTTGATCAAATTATTGTGCTTCCTAGCTACTCAAAATTTACCCTTTGAGAGTGTAGGGTCAAAATTCACCATTATGCCACTCACTCTTTTTAGGTTTTTTTTTACCCCCACTTCTTCTTTTCGGCTGTTTGGCTTGCTAAGAGCTTTCTCCATTTCTATAAAGTTTAATTTTATTGTATGTACGTAGCTTGTGAGTCCATGAAAAGTGTATTTTTGAGTTTTTCTTAGGTATGACCTTGTCAGGATGTTCATCATTTGGTAAAGTAGGATGTTTTATATATTTGGTAGTGTATCAAATTCAAATCAATTATTACTAGTAGTAATTAACTTTTGTTAATTACTTTTATATGTAACTTTTTTTTTTCTTTCTAGCTATAATGCCAATAATTAGGTCCCATCTCATTAATGCTAAACATTACTTATGCATTGTGATTCAACATATGATCAATGATCATATGCTAGTATATAATTCCTCTATTCTTTTCTTTTCTTTTTTTTAATACACCCGGGTTATTTAACATGTAATTCAGAAACTTGAGACTTTTTGTGGGATGTCTCATATTCGAGGGATTATGGGACGGGACAAGACTACCTCCCATATGTAGCTTATCTATTTCAATTTCATATTCTTGAGTAACACAAAAAAGTATTACAATATTTTTTTTGATCAGAAAAAGTATTACAATATTGGAAAGGGGCCGAAGAAGAAATTACATAGTGTATGGGTAACGCCCATATATGCATGAACATCCGACTCTTGGTTTACTAGGTTTACCTTACATTGTTTTTTTTAACAATACTACTTTTGTGCTAAAAATCCAAGTAGAAGCAATTGACATATAATTGGGTGAATAATTGTGAAAGTGTTCATCTATATCTTGTTATTATATATTATATACACATTACACAGAGACAAAATTTCATTTCTGGTTTCTTAATCTTGATTTGATGAAGAAAAATGGAAAGTTGACATTGCAGGGAGGCTGGGGCAAGGTGTTGGGCATTGGAAAAAGCGATAGGGTTTTTTTTGTAGTTTTACAAAGAGAGTTAAAAAGAAAGAAAAGGCTGAGGCTAATTAGAGAGGTTTTTCATTTTTGTGGGATCGATGCATCGACCCTTTCAGCCTTCATTTTTGTTTCTTTGTGTGGCATCATTCTGTACCTCATTAACACATTATTGTCTTCTTGTGTTATTAGATAGAGACATTAGATTCAATCAAGGACACCCAATATCAAAATAATTCATTGATTTAATTTTATTACAATATATTTTCTAAAAATCAATGATATCATATGAGTTTAACTTTTCATGTTTGCAAAATTGCAATCCCCTGCCCTTCGTACTATATTATATATACTCGATCGGATTCAACAAAGGAAAAAGAAATGATTGGTGCTAAAAATTTTCTTACATAAAACAATACTCGACCATATGTCCCATAAATAATTACCGTCCAAGTTAACATATGCAGAAGGGTGGCCCCATGTTCTGAAGCATCTCTATATATATGTGGAAATGCGACACAAGAATTAGGTTTTCGATAGACTGCATATACACAGTAGTTCTCGTGGGTTCCTCCAAAATTTTGACTTCAATCAACAATGTTTGCTTATTCATTGTGTTGATGCCAAAGTATCCAGAGCCCAACTTCGAGAATGCTAGCTCCAGTGTCCTGCAAGAGAGAAAATTATTAAAAGAGGGATCCCCGAACATGACCCAATGGGACGTTCTCCAATGATCAAGTCAATAGGATTCTTGATGTGTAAGGGTGAGAGTTGGAGAGTTTGAAAGAGAGTGAGGCATATAATTGAAAGGGATGAATAAGGTCTAAGCCATAACTTGACCATTTTAACTTACTAGTCTTCACTTCCACATGGCGTTGCACGTAACCCAGTTTGTTTTAAATTAAATTAAAATTAAAATCTTAAGTAGACTACTGATTTTTTTTTACCAAAAAAGAAAAACATACTACTAATTTTTTTTTCCCAGAGAAGCCTATTGTTAGAGCTGGCAAAATTTCATTCGAGTGCAGATATTTGACTTGACCGTCTGAAACTAAACTTGATCCAACCTGATTTGACCAAAAAATCCGCTCAACAGAAACCGAAATGACCTGACCCCAAATCCTTAATGACCCAAACCCAATCAACCCGTGAGATTAATCCGAAAGTACCCGAATCGGGATTAATTATATTTATTAAATGACCCGAATTCGAAAAGATCTAAACTTGAAAATCAGTGGTTCAAACCCGAAATTATCAGAAGCATATGACCCGAAACCGAAAAAGACACGAACCAAAATTGACCCAAATCCAAATGACCCGACATTTGAGCGATCCGAACCCAACCTAAAACCGAAAATTAACTGAACCTTTATAACTCAAAACTAACCTAACCCAAATCCAACCTGACCCGCCCATTTGTATAACATTGGGTTTTACTATCAAAGTAACAAAAGAATTCGACCAAAAAATCCGCTCAACCGAAACCGAAATGACCTGACCCCAAATCCTTAATGACCCAAACCCAATCAACCCGTGAGATTAATCCGAAAGTACCCGAATCGGGATTAATTATATTTATTAAATTACCCGAATTGGAAAAGACCTAAACCTGAAAATCAGTGGCTCAAACCTGAAATTACCACAACCATATGACCCGAAACCGAAAAAGACACGAACCAAAATTGACCCAAATCCAAATGACCCGACATTTGAGCGATCCGAACCCAACCCAACCTAAAACCGAAAATTAACTGAACCTTTATAACTCAAAACTAACCTAACCCAAATCCAACCTGACCCGCCCATTTGTATAACACTGGGTACTATCAAAGTAACAAAAGAAATGATCCCACACAAAAAAAAAATGTTAACAAACTAAAAAAAATAAAAATAAACCACAACAAGAGTTACAATTATCAAGCAAAAGAATAATTATAAGTCAAATAAAATAATTACGCGTTAGGCAAATAATAAATTTTAATCATAATACGTTAAACTATCAAATAGAAAGATGTTAATCATAATAATCTTTTAAATTAAAATGGTAAAAATAAAATAATTATAAAATTTTGAATTTATTTAAATTAAAATAGAGTTTTTGTTAGAATAAAACTGTATATTAAAAATTTTAATATATCCAATATTTATTGAAAAATAGTAAAATGGTAAAAATAAAGAAATTATAAAGAAATTAGATTTAATAATCGAATAAAAATAGATTTTTTAGTTGAATAAAACTATAATAATTTAAGCAAGGGCATTTAAAAGATATATTCAAAAAAATAAGCGTATAATGATCGATTCAAAAATTTCACAAAACTCGTACTTTTATATATAGTATAGATATAGTTATACTAGTTTTAGCTATCACGTGCGTTGCACGTGGCGCAACGTGTTTAAATAAAATATTCATATATAACCTTATGATAACCTCTCTATTAAATTATGATAATTACACTCAGGGGCTTACCGTAGACAATGGTTGGGGGCCCTCCCCCTCCCCCCCCCCCCAAAAAAAAAATTAAAACTTTCCTTATTATACATATACATTTACATTCCTGCCAAAATAATACATATATATTTACATATAATTTATGGAAAAATTTTAAATCCCCCCCCCCCCCAAATTATGTTGTATTCAATTTGGCCATCTCAATCTCATGTGTCAAGATCCGCCCCTGATTACACTATTTTTTATGATCCCATTATGAAATTTTGATAACCTTCCTATGAAACTTTAATAACGATACTATAGAATTTCAAGAATCTTTTTATAATTTTTTTTAACTTTCTTATGAAATTTTGTTAACCTCCCTAAGGAATTTTGAAGACCTCAATATGAAATTTTGATAACTTCCCAATGAAATTTTGATAACCAACACTATGAGATGTTGATAACCTCCATATGATATATTGATAACCACTTTATAAAAATTTAAAAACCTCCATATGAATTGTTAGTAATCACACTTTAAAATTTTGATAATCACACTATAAAATTGTGATAACCTCGTTATGAAATTTTGATAAATCTTCTTATAAAATTTTAATAAACCTCCCTATAAAATTTTGATAATAACTTTCTTATGAAATCGTGATAACTATACAAATTTTGATAAGCTCCCTATGATTTTTTGATTACCTCATTATGAAATTTTGATCTACATACTATGAAATTTTGATAACCCTCTTATGAAATTTTGAAAACTAAACTATGAAAATTTGATAACCTTCATATGAAATTTTGATATCCTCACTGAATTTCGATATCCTCCCTGAAATTTTGATTACTCCATCATAAAAGTTTAATAACCTTCCTAATTTGGTAACCATACTATGAAATTTTGATAACCTCCCCAGAAATACCACTATGAAATTTTTGTAATCACATTTTGAAAATTTAATAACCTCTTTATGAAATTTTGATAACTTCTTTATAAAATTTTGTTGATAATCACATGAAATTTGATAATCACATTATATAATTTTGATAACCTCGCCTTAAAATTTTGATAACAACACTATGAAATTTTGATAATCTTCATATAAATTTTGATAATCCTATCTTTATGATATTTCGATAATCACTCTATGAGATTTGATAACCTTCTATCAAATTTTGGTACTCCTTATGAAATTGAGACTTTTATAACCTTCATATGAAATTTTGATAACCACACTATAAAATTTTGATAACCTCCCGATGAAGTATTAGTAGCCTTCTAATGAAATTTTGTTAACCACACTATGGAATTTGTATAACCTTGCTATGACATTTTGAAATCTTTTTTATAACATTTCTATAAAATTGTGATAATTAACCACCCTATGAAATTTCAATAACCAACGTAAGAAATTTTAATAACCTGATCCTATGAAATTTTGGTAACCACTCTATGAAATTTTGGTAACCACACCATGGAATTATAATAACCTTCTTATAAAATTTTGATAACCACATAGAGACAAGAAAATCAAAATTATAATATCACCTACTCTTCTAACTCAACAATTTCCAATCGAACAAAGTGAATGCCGCAAAACATTATATAACGAAGAGATGAAATTTCACTAACAATAGTATTGTACATGTTAGCGTTAGTGTCAGTGTTATTTTAATCTTTTTATTGACATTTAAAAATTGAAATTAAAAGTAAAATATTAAATTCATATAATGGAATAATTTATGATTAAAAAAATAATGGAATAATTAAAAATATTATTTAGTAATGGCAATTTAGAAATATGTTTTTAAAAAAATGGTACAATCGGAAAACATAAAGTTCCTCCTTATTTGTACTTTTATATATAGTATAGATATAGGATGCCTTGGACCTTGGAGTGCTATGATTTTATATATTGGGCATATGATTTTATAGTCTTCAACACATCGAATTTGATTTTTGACTTTGGTTCATTTCTTCCATGAAAGTCACCCAAATACAAGTTGAAAATAAGATTGAGGACTTCACATCAATATATCCAAGCATATAATTATATCAATTGAGCCCATATCATATTTCATGTTAATGATGATTTTAAACATAGATTTTTAAGAATTGTACCAAAAAAACATGGATTTTTAAGAAAATGATGATTTTAACACATTGCTTTTGTATTTGGTTTCTTAAGTTTAGCATTCTAATTTCTAAACTTGCTTTTTATATGGAGGTAATAAAAAGCACATTATTGTCCGTATTGCATTTTGTACAAATTTCAGACAAACAGTATTTTTATTTAAACCTCTTGTCTCCTCAAAACGTCCTTTTTGCTTGGAAACCTTTTTTTTTTGTTACAGCATTTTCTAATTTCGACAATTTAATTGCAAAATGCAAATTCAAACAAAACTATTGTTTCCCTAGTAAGACAATAGTAGTACTCATTCCCTGTCTGTCGTCATTGCAAGTCCTTTTCCCCTCCTTTTCTTTCAATTTGCTGATTAGTCATGTTAAAATGCATGTAAAACATATTGCATATGTAAATAGGGGCTAAATAATCAATTCAGGATATAAGGTTTGCCTGAAAACGCAATTCAGGATATAACGTTACAAAAACGCCAATTAAGGATATAACGTTATCAAATCCAGTCAAATAAGGATAATTTTGTACGGAACTCATTGTTTGTGAAGCACGCGCCGTTAAAAGTGCCACGTGGCATTTTAATTACTTTCAGAAATATTAAAATATTTTTTTTAAACAAATAAAATTTTAAAAGGAAAAAAGGTTTATTTGTATTATAAATTAGTATTTGGGTCTTCTTCTCCGGTTAACAGATTTTCTGCTCAGGTTGGTTTTTAATGTAACACCTTTCATCACCGGAAAAAGGAACCACCGCCGAGACCGCCATTAGCAACGATTCTTCGACAGCTGCAACATCTATGGACGTCGACCATTCTTTAGGCAATTAATTTCTTTCTAGATGTACTAATATATATCTCTAGGGAGAGGCAGGAAAACATCAATTAATCTGTCAAATTCATTGGAAAAGTAATATGTAAAACAACAAAGACTAGATAAGATAAAACACTAACCATGTTATCATCTTTAGGACGCATATTCTGCTGCATCATTGCACAAAAAAGCTGCAAAACTTCCTCATTTCGACCAGATTGAGCGCAGCCTGCAATTAAGTTAGTCTAAGGAGTAATAAATCCCTTATCCGGAATTTCATCAAACAGCTTGTGTGCAGACGCCAAATCTTTAAGCCCTTTGGCATAAACTGAAAGAAGACCATTGCAGACAGTGGAATCACAAACATAACCCGATTTTTATGATGTGGGTATGAATTTATGATGTGAAAGAAGACATAAGAATCAGTTATAAAACGATGCTTTTATCAAATCTAGAAACCAACATAAACTGTTTACAAAGTTTGGTTTATTACTACTCCATCTAAAAGAGTGGCGAGTAACTATTCATAGCCATATTCCACTTGCAAAATCTGATTACAGTAACCTCCTCTCTCTCTCTCTCTGTTTTTTTTTTCTTTTTCTTTGGAAAGCATGGGCTTTCAGTTCCTCATTGCATTGAAGTGTTTCATCAAGTAATCGAATACAGAAATATTCTTCAAGCAGAGATTTTGTTCTTCTTTGAAAATCTTCAGGATTTGATTTTGCTGCTAACCCAATGGGCTTCTTAGCAGAATTCACTGCGGCTGCTACTGAAGTTACAGGCTTAGGATTGACATCGTTATCGCTAGTCTGCAACAGGGATTTACCGATGATTATGGTTGTTGTGTACGCCTAATAGGCTGAGGACAGAGTCCATCACCAGAAAAGAGAGGAAAGGGATGAGAAGAAGAAGAAGAAAGAGAATAATTTGATGTTTGCAACTAAGTTTCTGAAGATTACCAATCTCAATTCTCGAAAAAGATTGCAAAATCTAAGCAGGAGAAGCTCCTTCCTGATGCCATCAGGTGAGTATCGATTGGATTCGCGCCTTCCCTGGTTTGCTTTTTGATTTCATCAATTTTGGATTTTACGTTGATGAAAGGTCCGACGGTCAGAATCTGTTGAGGAGGAAAGGGTGCGTCAGTCCATCAGATGGGAGGAGAGAGGAAAGGGTTTAGGGTAAAAAAAAAATTACTAATAATTACTATTAAGTTTATCATTTAAATATAATTGAAATAAATTCTATATTTATTTAAAAGGATAATTCCATGTGGCTAACAATTAGTATATTTAAATAAATTCCAGGTGGCTAAAAAAATCTCACGTGTATACTTTTTTTTCCACTAAACGCGAGTTTATTGCACGTGTTGCACAAACAATGAGTTCCGTCCAAAATTATCCTTATTTGACTGGATTTGATAACGTTATATCCTTAATTGGCGTTTTTGTAACGTTATATCCTGAATTGCGTTTTCAGACAAACCTTATATCCTGAAATGATTATTTAGCCTGTAAATAGGCATTGCCAAGATTTATTAACTAAAAAAGAAAAGAAAAAAAATGGCCCTGATAAAAAAAGACAGCTTCCATTTCACAAATCCAGTTAGGCCTTTGGGTCTCAATTTATTCATAAAGGATCCAAATGGGCCTTAAGGCCCAAACTCTTCTTGAAGTTGAACTTATTGTATAATCGTCTTCTTCTTGGGCTAAACTCTAAACTAAGGATCCTTTTTTGAGGCCGAAAAGGATAGATTAGTATTAGAATTTGCAGAATTACCGAAAAAATGGCTCATAAGCAAAGACATGAAAGAAAAACGTAAGTAGAAACAATTGGTTAAAGAAACAGAAATTACAGATAATTTAATTAAGAACATTTGGGATTTATGCTATGTGTTTTGATTTCATGAGAAGATAATATATGTTTTTTTCACTTGTAAGAAAGTACCTGGCTAGATCAATAACAAGAGTACTAAAATAAATGTAAGAAAATCACACAAAATTTTCTCTTCACTCTCATGATTATGCTGCTATGAATATATATGTGATGGGTTTTCTTTTCTGTCAAAAAGCTATGTAATTCAGAGAGGAATTGATGGATCTCTTACTCTTCCTTGCCTTGTAAGGAAGAATCTACCACTCGAAAACGATCTCTTCATTGCAACAGGATTCATTACACAGTTCAAAACCCTCATTTTATTGCTAATTATAGCCTTATTGCCTTGTTTTGATGTTGATGATGAAGATGAAGATGATGCTTCAACTTGGCTGTAATCTTCTTCTTCTTGATTCATTTGCAAAATATCAGCAACTGAAACTTGGGTTTGGATTTGACATGGATGATGATCCATGGAAACTGATCTTCTCATCTGCTGATACCCATACCCTTCTTCTCTAATCTCAATTACGCTATCTGATCTTCCTTGAACGTTGCTTAAATCGCTATAAACACGATATGGGGTCTTTGGAAATCTCTGAAATCCGTCATCTTCCTGCAAATTACTCCTCCTTCCGGTGTCATCATTTCCAACCGCCGCTACATTTTCGTTTTCCGTCGCTATTTGTCTGTCCTGTAAAGACTGGTTCCCTGGTGGAGGACTTTCCGTCACTGGGGTTGGCAACGGAACCGGTGACGCGTTGATGAATATTACATTAGCACGACAGAGAGGGCAATTTGAGTGAGACCGAAGCCATGTATCGATGCACTGGACATGAAAAGCATGGCTACATTTAGGCAAGAGTCTCAAACTCTCATCTTCTTGGAACTCGCCGAGGCAAACAGAGCAATCTGTTCCGTCGATTAATCCGTCACCTTTTTTGTATTTGCAAACCGTAATGGACTTGATCAGAGCCTCATCCAAACCGGTAGCCGAAGTCTGCCATGGCTCATGGACTGATGGGTTTTGATTGTGATCTTCCAATACATCAGCTGCAGAATCATGATCATGATTCCCTCTTCTTCTTGATGAATTACCATTGCCACAATATTTAGATATGATTGTATAGTAACTTACTAAAAGAAAAGCACTGGCTAAAATGCCAATGATTGCAATTACAAGAGGGGAGAAATTAGGGCCTGAATCATCATCAGGGAATTCTACAGGAGGTGGAGGAGGGAAAATTATGTAACACCATTGAGGACAATAAAAGCTACAAAAACCTTGAGAACAATCTTTGGCATTCATGTATGGAACCCAGGTTTTTGGGTTACCAATTGACCCCATAATAATATCAGTAAGGGTTTCAGTCACAATGATTATTTTTGCATACTTAAAAAGAAAAATAAAGATGGAGATTTACAGAAACAACTTTCTTTTTTTTCTAGCTAGATGAATGTGCAAGTATAGAAAGTAGGAAAACACACTACCTTATAAATGATTCAAATAGGATTTGTCTGAATGTTTTCTTGTAAGAAATGGACAATACATGTGCAAAAGAGAATGCTTAGGCAGATAGCAGAATGGAAGCAAATTTCTTGAAGAAACAAAGAAGAGGATGGTAAAAAAAGCAGCCAAAAATGGGCTTACATGGAAAGCAAAACCAAAGACAGCAAAAATAGGAACAGAGGTACTAATGGGGTATTCTCTTTTTCCTTCTTTTTCTTTTCTTTGCTTTTCTTTTTAGCTCTTCTCTTTCTTTTTCTTCTTCCTTCTCTTCTTTAGCTATATCTTTTTTTTATGTGAAGGATAATAATATGTTGACTAAGGGGCTGATGTTGGTTGGGAATTCATTAAAGTAATCAATGCTTTTATTATTGTTGAAGCCAGTTGCAGTTGAAGTGAATATAATTGATTTTCCTCATCTTCTTTAATAGGTGAACTGTTGAAACTTATGCTAACAAGATTTAACCCAAAAATTCCTGAATAAAAGTCAGATTAGGTGTAGCAGATGGAATGGGCAGTTCATTAATCATTATATTGTTTTTAGGCATGAAGGAATGTCATAATATAGCCTTTTGCTATGAGGGAATCTCTGGCTGAAGCCTGATAAGACAGATTGCAGGCCAAAAGAAGAAAATTTTGCAGGGGTTTTAGCATTGGGGTCAATATAATCTTTGTTTTCTTCTTTTTTTCAATTTCTTGACCTTAGTGGAATGAATTTCTATGACTATGGCATGATTTAGTTGCCTTTTCATGATTTAATATAAGGGAAAAGCATACAGAATAAATAAAAGTTGGAATATTTCATGAGACACTAGACAAACACCAAAAAAGAAACTTATTGCTCCATTGTCTCTTTGAAATGCATCAAATTGTATTTATGGGGGGCCTTAGAAAAATTCTAGTTGAGATGAGTATATATTCTCCCACAATAGATATAATCCAAGTGCCCCCCATCTTTTTCCTTGCCATTGAAGCAAGGGACTTTTGAATGCTCACTGTTTCAAGACTAATTATAAGAGCAAGTAATAGAAAGAAAAAAGTTGGAACTCATCGACATCCAGAATGTTTAATCCCAAATATTTTCCAGGTCGATTCTAAGATATATATGAAATGACTTCCTTTACAAGGTAAAGTTGTTGTCAAAACAGCTCAGAAGAAAAAAAGAAGGGATAAGTGAATTAGGCAGAGTTTATTTCTAGTCAAGTCAATTGAATCAAGAAGCTTTCTTTTTAGTCAAGAGTGTGATGACCAAGAAACCCTCTTTCTCTCCAACCAAACAAAATTTAGTGTTGTTTTTACTTTTCTTTTCTTCTCTTCTTTTCATTTATGCTTTTATCAGTTTGTCTCTCTCTTCTCTCACTGTCCAAAGTCAGGCCAATCCTCTAAACCCTTGGTGGCCTATAATAGTGACCTATTAACTTTACTAATCTTTGCCACCATTTCTTTTTTTATACAAATTCCAAAGCTCCATTTATATTTATATTTATATAAAAGACTTCTAAATTCTGATTTCTTAAACAACTAGAGATAAAGGAGGGCTATTGTCTCACCAATCTGTCAAAAACTGGTTTGCCAAGAGGTCTGAGATAAGATTCCAATTAACTAGTAGAAGAAAAAGTACTTTAAATTAATCATATCAAATCATCAAAGTTTCAAAAGCATAAGATCATTATATGTTAAGATTATTCTGATAAAGTATGTAATCATATCAACTATCAAGATTACACTTCCTTTTTCTTTCTGCTAATTACAGTATAAGTTGCTTAACATGATCATTTTCCAGAACCCAAAATGGAATCAGTTGCTAAAATGAAAGATAACAGATAAGCAAAAAGTTTTGCAGTAGAAATTGATAGTTGTATAAGTGCATTCCTGAGGCTGAGGTGGAAAACAAAAGGATAGTTCTAGCCATGTGCAGGAAAAGGCAATCATTTAAGGCAAATGATAGAAATATGCAAACATCCCAGTCTCAAGCATTAATGAAATGTTAGATGGCTGAAAAAGAATTTAACCGAAATAATCATGCGAAGTGTAAATCCATGCATGGGCAGTGAGAATGATGAAATAGCTTTGCAAGTTGCTGCAAGAGAGTTGTGCTTGCCTGGCTAAGTCTCATGCTAAATGAAACACTCTGATCTCACAGAATATGGAGTGCTTAATTCCTGCAGAATTCAGCATTCAGTGGCTTCTGGTGCGCCACTCTGTTATAATAGCTGCAGCAATAAATGTTATGATCCCTTTGTCATCTTCTAAACAATTACCAACAGAAAGGGAAATTCAAGATATATATAAAAAAGATTCTATTCCAAATCATTGAAATCAGTTTCCTAACCTCCAGACAAAGAGTAAATTCACCTCTCAAAGTCAGAACTCAATCACTTTCAAGCTTTAAAAATGATGAACTAAATTGGCAGGCTAATTACAGCTTTGAACCATCAGCTTCTTTTAATGCATCTAAAAAGAAATCATCTGACCACACATCTTAGTTTTCATTTCTGCTGATGCATTCGACAACACCTAACTAGATCATCTTAAACTTTCATGAGGTCAAAACCTTTGTCTGTGAACTACTAACTTATGGTTATGCTTACAAGCAATCATAGATTTTTTTATGCCTGCAACGACCTCATTGTTTATGGTTATGCCTTTCCAACGACTTGATTGTGCATGCAACCTACTGGGCATCCTTAATAATGCAGAAGGCCACTCCACCACTAAAGAACAGCAAGATATGTTTACAAAATTTTCAGTATTCAATATTTTTGACAAGATCATGCGAATTCCAAAGACAAGAAGACTTGATCACTAGTTTCTGACATCCAATAAAGGTATAATATTGAGGAACTTGACCCAAATGATGGGTCTGAGCATTTTCGACAATCATATGCATCCACCAGTCAAAAGCATTGAAACTGCTTTTGGTATTCGTATAATGCATGATTAATTGGAGCTAAAATAAAAGTTGGATTAAGGTTTCATTGTTGTTATTCCAAAAGTTGGATGGCTCTTGACTAAAGACTCCACAAAAGCTAGGATAGAAATTGATCTTCAAAATAAGGACAACATTTCAATGATCCCAAATTCCAAATTACTAAGAATCTAGTGATCAACCAAGCCAAATAATCATATGCAATAACCACAAGATTGCTCTGACAATAATTTCCTATACAAGGAGATGCCAATCAATTAGCTTCGCAAAGACTCAAAGTGGAGTTAAAAGTAAAGCTAGAATATAACCCTTTTGTAATAATCATTCATCCTAAAACACCTCCCATATATATATCAATTTGAAAGCATATAATATGCAATTATATGAAAATCTATTATGACATGAATAAAAGGAAAAAGTGAAGAGAATGTAAACATTTACAAACCACTTCTATAGCAAGGTGACAAAATTTCAACTTATAAGTCTCATTTGTACACTAATCTGCAAAGATGGGCCAAGGTAAGGATCAAGCCAAGATCTAAGACTCTTCAGTTTGATCAGCAGGCTCCTTTTCGTCTTTCTTTTCATCTCCAGATTCATCAACGTTCTTTTCACTGAATTTTAAACGCAGTGGCCGTTCCATCAATTCCTGCAAAATCAAGAATAATGAGTTTCATCAAAAACTTTTCTTTTGAAGAACAACACCAATAAATATCAAAACAAACATCCTACCCTAAGAAGAAAAAGGTTTACTGAATGTATGACAATAGATTTTTAGTCAAGTTGGTTCCTGACTTTACTGCTTATGGGTTGCTATAGGTTACTGCCTCATTCAGTAAGAAATTAAGGGGGAAAGACTCACATTTAGACCTGAGACTTAAAAGGAGACGAAACTGTAGCAATCAAGTAACAAGGTGACTGCTGGAGTCAGTAGTGTATAGCGTGACTACAGAGACAAGTTTCTGTGAACTCAAATGTAAAACTTCTTATAAAGAGGAACATCAAACTAATGTCCTAGACAATATCATAATACTGAAAAGTCCTAGTCAGTAATCACCTTAACAAGCCTCAACACCAATTTAGTTGCCATAGGAATCATATCAACCAACAGTTAAGGTCTATACAAAGTGTTCTCCTAGCACAAGCAGAAGATAGTGCAAAATGATTACCTTCTCATTTAGTGCAGAAATTGCTGCATCAGCTTCCTCCCTTGTAGCAAATGAAACAAAGCCATAACCAGCAGACTGTCCTGAATTATTAGAAAAAACAACCCTTGCTGAAACCGGGTTAAAGCCAGAGAAAAATTCCCTGAGATGACTCGACCTAACTTTCCAAGCAAGATTGGACACATAAAGTTTATGGCGTGTCTCATGAGAAGGAACAACTGGTGGTGGAGAAGGTGCAGGTCTCTTGAATCTCCTTGCAAATTCTACCCTAATGATTCTCCCTGACACTTCCTGCACCAGAAATCAAGCATGAATATGCAGCATGGGATACATAAAACAGGAAGCAATTCTCTTGTTTAATTCTTGATGTTAATGTCTTCTTTTTCTATTTTTCTTTGTTTTGGTCCACCACAAACCCACGCTAAGAGGATAACAGAGTATGCAAATTAATTTATTTAAGGGACAAAATTGAATAACTTCTAAGTTATTGAACACTCATATATCCACCTCATAAAAATTGTCAAAAGGTTTTCAAATTCATTCAGTCCAATAAACAATGAAAAATGTGTACTACAAGGATTCATATTTTCCCTAGACAATAAGAAGCAAGTTGATAGGCATTTCAGAGAATAAATGACATACCTTAAGTAAACATTATAGAAAAAAACAAACTAGATTCAATCATAAAAACCAAACAAAGAGTAGATAATACATGTATAAAAAAACCCCTTACATGAGAATCGAGTTTATCAACAGCAGCCTGAGCTTCTTCACCAGAAGCCATTGTCACAAATGCAAAGTTCCTACTTCTCCCATCTTTTTCCTTTATAATCTAGAAAGCAAAAACCCAATCCACAAAATAAAATCATATACCAAAATTAAAGAAAATATATCCGATGAACTACATTAAAGTTCATTTCTTTAGTAATACTACTAATAACTAAAAGAATAAAAACTTGTAGAGAGAAAGAAAGAACCTCAACATCTTTAACGTTTCCACATTGACCGAAGAGGTCTTTGATGTCCTCAACTGAAAAAGACCATGGCAAATTCAACACAAAAAGCTTTCTTTTCACATTTGGTTTCTGGGTTTTCTCTGTTTCAGCTTCTGCCTCTACTTCTTGAACAGCAGAGCAGAGCACAGAGCTCGACTCTTTTCTGGTGCTGAGTACTGGATAATATATGGAGAAACCGTGGGAAAGGATAGGGGTAAACTTGGAAAAGTGGGAACTTAAGGAAGAAATTCTGGTGGGTTTGGAACATAATAGGGTTTTAGAGGAAGAAGAAGGGTAACGAGAAAAGGAGAGAGCTGCTACTGCTTCAACGGCCGCCATTGTTTTTGAGTTTATTCACCTTCTGTCAGCAGCAAAAGATCTCAACTTTGAAGTGGATAATACGGCTTTGGGATTTTTTTTTCCGGGTTAACATCGTCATTTTCATTTTCATTTTCCTTTTTTTTTATGAAGATTTAAAGAGACACGATTTTTTTTTGGCCAAAAAAAAAGAGACACGATTTTTCTATTTTGGCCATTAAACGTGTACAACTTACACTTAATTTTCACCCAAAAAAAAAAGACACGATTTATTAATCTCCAATTTCTGGAGGAAATTACGAAAAATGGGATAAGAAAAACAAAAAGAATGTTATTAATTTAATCTCTAATAATTCCAATCCATCAATGGAGTGACGGTCCGGTAGACTCGAGTCCGTGGGAATTACCACGTAATCGAGATGTGGCATCACTACAACCACAAATTGATTTTCAACAATAATTACTTGGAAATCTTTGGAAAATATTACAAAATACTATAGAAGGGTAAATCAGACCTTTTCATTTACATTTAATTTGTAATCTTAATTTCTTTAATTTAATCGTCATTAGAAGTTACTAAAGGATTTAGGTTGAGTTCAATTGTTACACTCCTAACGCCTCAAAAATTCTGTTGCCTCTCTGAAATTGTTCTTCTTAACGTTTCCTCCCTCAAGCAAAACAGGTCAGGTTCCTACTCTTTCTTCTTCCTTTTTGTTTTTCTATAAGAATTTTACGATTAATGATACTCTCCCTGTCTTTCTCCATTGCTTGAGAGATCTCAATTTTATGATTAACCACGACTAGATCTCAATTTTTCTCTAAGAATTTTACCATTAATAGTTTTGATAGTTTAAGAGCTCAATTTCTTTTATATATATTTACAGAGAATGGCAAGTATGAATGGGAATGTAACTTCAATTCAAGAAGCATGGGAAGTGGATGAGCAGATATACAATGCCGTTGAATTTGAGATAGATAAAGGAGATGAAGACCATGAAGACGATGAACGTGAAAGAGAAGATGACAAAGACAATGAATATGAAGGAGAAGATGACAATGATAATGTTATCGGCAATGAAATTCTTGTTTATGAAAATGAATATGAAGTTTTTGTGAAGCCACATGTTGGTATGGCTTTTGATT